>JARBWK010000001.1:20458442-20601143 GCA_030556195.1 Anolis apletophallus
CCTGGCCTGAGTGGTCTGTGAGTAACTTATTTGATGGGTCATTCAGATATGCAGCTGTGTAGTGGAGTCAAAATTCTCCAGGTCAAATCCGGGATTTTCCGAATAGCAGGAGTGTGATTTCATTTTATGCCTATATTTTGCTTACTCAACATGTCTTTTGTGCATTTTGCCTACATGGGAACCGCCCTGAGCCCTAGGGGAGATGGAGCGGTATATAAATAAATTATTATTATTATTATTTCATTTGGCATCCTCTCTGACTTTCCTGTTCTCTCTGGTTTTAACTGCAGCAACAGGAGAGGAAGTTGATTTTCCCAGGAACAATGAATTGGAATGAGCTGTTCCTATTGTAATCCAAAGTACATATCTTGGGGCAGGGGTGCTCACACTTTTTCAGCATGCGAGCTACTCTTAAAGCAACCAAGTCCAAAAGATCTACCTGCCGCTGCCGCCATGCGCTCTTGCCACTGCATGTGCTCCTGCTGTTGCTTTCCACTCGCGCAGCGCTTCTTCCACATGCAGGGCATTGCAGGAAGGAGAAAGCATGAGGCGGGGCATCCAGAGGGAGCACTCCGCCCTGCCTGTCTCGCCGGCAACGGAGGCTGCACAGCTGCTTCTGGACGAGAGAGAAGCAGGGCGTTCCCTCCAGAGGCCCCGCCTCATGCTTCCTTCTTCCTGCAATGCCATGCAGGCGAAAGAAGCACCGCGAGAGCAGAAGCCAGCAGCAGGAGCGCACGTGCGCGCAGGGTGTGCGCATGCATGGCAGGAGCGCCCCATCCAGCTGGTGAGGCCTGAAGATCACCTGGAAGAGGGCCGAATATCTACTAGTAGCTCCCGAGCTACCTAATGAGCTCCCCTGTCTTGGGGTTCATCTTCTACACAAATCACTTAATCTGGTCTGATCTGAGACAGATCATAGGGGGTTTTACACTGCACATCTCTGTCTTGTAGCAGTGGTTGATGGATTCCAGACTATCCAGCCGGGCCCATCTCCCTCCGCTCCACACCTTCTCCTTGATTCCTTGGGTGCCTTTTCCTTATGTAGGCAAAGTGCCCTGTAATGGCCAGGAAGCTCTCCAGAGCTCCATGTTGATCTGCAGCAGCAATGGACACTTTGTTTCATCTTGTTTGCCCTGCAGTGTGGCACACAGGAAAAATGGATGGCGGTGCCTGACTGTGTGGACAGTGGACCAGTTTGATTTAGATGTCCTCACTAATCCCATGAAACTCCAGAGCATTCCTGGACTTCTCCTACTATGGGTTTTACCCCGCATTACAAACTAGAAATCCCAAATGTTGTGCAGATATCTAGGAATGATTCATTTATGAGCCAATGCTTGGTGTAGAATCAGTGAGCAAAACCTATACTCATTGGGAAGGTCTATTAGTTCTACAAAAGCCATAATCCTGATACAGATAAAAGTGTTAGAAATGTGTTTGAAGATTAGAAGATCCAGAAGATCTTCTATTAGAGGATCTAGATCCAGGGAAGTCATGCTACCCTTCTATCCAGTCTTGGGCAGACCACACCTGGAATAATGTGTCCAATTCTGGGCATCACAATTTAAGGGAGATGCCAACAGGCTGGAAAGTATCCAGAGGAGGGTGACTAAAATAATCAAGGGTCTGGAGAACAAGCCCTATGAGGAGTGGCTTAAAGACCTGGCCATGTTTAGCCTGCAGAAGTGAGAACTGAGAGGAGACATGATGGCCATATATAAATATGTGGGGGGAAGTCATAGGGAGGAGGGAGCAGGCTTGTCTTCTGCTGCTCTGGAGACTCGAACACGGAACAATGGCTTCAAAATACAGGAAAGGAGATTCCACCTGAATATGAGGAAGAACTTCCTAACTGTGAGAGCTGTTCAGCTGCGGAACTCTCTGGCCCGGGGTGTGGTGGAGACTCCTTCTTTGGAGGCTTTTAAACAAAGGCTGGGTGGCCATTTTGGGGGGTGCTTTGAATGCGATTTTCCTGCTTTTTGGCAGGGGGTTGGACTGGATGGCCCATGAGGTCTCTTCCGATTTTACGAAAGTAATAGATCAACGCAGCTACCTGAATTTTTGGATTTCTACGTCATGATGTGAGGATTTACAACTACAACACTGCTGATGGGTGTAACGATGTCCCCAATCTGTGAGGAAACTGTATATCTCGCTGCCACCATTTAATACTGAGGTAACTATTTGACCACCATTTGTAAAGAGAGACGATGTGTTAATCACTGTTAGGCTTCAGAGTGAGGCTTGTCTTTTATAATATAAACACCAGGAGGCTTATGAACCAAGAAACTGTAACAAGTTTATTTTTTAATGTGAACTTTAGCTTGCTGGTTACGAAGTTTCAATATTCTCTCTCAGAGGTACAATGCTTAACGGTTATTCTTCCACAGAGGTTCTTTCTTAAACGTTAGGATGATGGTAGCCTTTGCCTTGCCATCCTTCAACCTTTCTGCATCAGAAATAGGTCGATGTGTTAGGCAGGATAGCAGCTCCTCCTTTGCCAAAACTGCTCGCACTTTGGTAGCCCATACTAAATAATTTGAGCTGCCTCTGAGTTTTTCTAATTGATGCTGCGCTCCAAATAGTGCCATCTTCCTTCACACTGCAGATGTTTCTAGCAAAAATTCACCTCAGTTTTTTTAAAAAATCTCTAACACTGAGGTAAACAGCAACTTCTGCTGCAATTTGCAGTGTTATTTAAAAACAAAAAACTTTTACTATGGATTATGGGTTATGTAGTATCTCTGTGCCACTGCAATTCTGGGCCCATAACCTCTCGACGAGGGGTTTGTGTGACTGCAGATAGGCAACAAAAATATAACAATAATCCCCCATAGGCTCAAGCATCAGTCTCTGTTAGTGTGAATAATAAAACTCTCATTCAGTTCAAATGGTAAGTAAAAAACTTTGTATTGAATTGTATTTAAAAATATCTTACTGAACATATACAATATCTATCTTGGAGCTTATCATTCTATACAGCTAAGCATCAAAAAACACAACCATCAGCTACCTCTCTTAACATACGTCTAATCCTCTCAGATATCAAATTCCAACTGTCACTTTCAACTGAAATCCCCTCAGGTTCCATTCAGCAGTCTTGAAACAGCGCCATCTGGTGTCAAGCACGCCACACCGCAGGTCATCTCAAACTGCAATAATACATCTTGTGTTGACTCATGAATTACTTTTCAAATGCAAGAATCTGACATGCTTAACGGTTATTCTTCCACAGAGGTTCTTTCTTAAATGTTACACAGTCTTAAATTAGGCTTTTCTTGCCACTTTTATGCATCAGCATAAACTACAGGTTGGCTTCCCCAGCCAAACCTCTGAACTGTTCCTTTTAACTGATAGAAGTTATCCTTAACTTCTTCCCTCAGCTTTTATCCTAGGCTGAATATAACATCTTCTCAACTCCTTGAGTTGGACTGGATTAACTATCCACCTCTCAGCTCCTTGAGCTGGTCTAAACACAACTGCTCTCTCTGAGCTCTCAGCACCCACTCTCCTCACAGCAGCTGGCTAACTCCAGCAACTGCTAAATCCCAACTGTAATTTTTAAACTCAACATTCTAAAGCTAGCCTTGGCTGGCTCTGCCCACTGTTACTATGACAACACATTCCCCTAGGAGGGGAAATACCTTTACTATCATAGTTAACCCTTTAGGGTCTGTCTAACATTCAACCCCATTTCAAATACAAATGTCCCTTCTAAACCATATAAACAAACATGTGATCAACATACAGCACATGCATTTACACATAAATATCCACCTCATCACAATGGGTTTGCAAGGTCCTTAAGAAAATCACATCTGCTCTTAATTACATTCCACACTTTGTTGCATAACAATTACCAGAAGGTCTCCAAAACTTTGTTTCATTTGTTGCATGCTTAGGGTGTGGACATGGTTCTTTCAGCTGTTTACTTGGTGGTCTAGAGGACTCTTGTCCATTCTTGGTTAACTGTTACTTTCCAGGTCAAGATTATGAATGTTTTGTTCAGTGAGTCAGTTTTTTTAAAAAAAGAAGTAGAGTAAGTGGCTGGTAGATCCATGGTCTCCTATATTGGAGTTTTCCTTATGGAATTCTTTTCCAAGGGAATTGCATTTGGGAAACTCTTTGCATGTGTTTCTAAATAAAATGAAGAATTTGCACATATTTCTTGTGCAGGCTGCAAATGTTATAGCCTGTACTGGATGGGGGTCACACTCCCCTTGAAGGCGCAGGTTCGTAGCTTGAGAGTCTTCCTGGGCTCATCGCTGAGCCTGGAACCCCAGGTTGCAGTGGTGGCTAGGGGGGCTTTTGCACAATTAAAACTTGTATGCCAGCTGTGCCTGTACCTTGGGAAGTCAGACTTGGCCACGGTGGTCCATGCTCTCGTTACATCCAGGATAGACTACTGCAATGCGCTCTACATGGGATTGCCTTTGAAGATTGTTCGGAAGCTTCAAATAGTCCAACGAGAGGCAGCCAGGTTAATAACTGGAGCGGCATACAGGGAGCACACAATTCCCATGTTGCGTCAGCTCCACTGGCTGCCTGTTTGTTAGCAGGCACAATTCAAAGTGCTGGCTTTGGTCTATAAAGCCCTAAATGGCCCCAGCCCAGTTTACCTGTCCAAACGCATCTCCCTTTACGAACCACTGCAGAAACTAAGATCTTCTGGGGAGGCCCTGCTCTCGGTCCCACCACTTTCACAGGTACGTTTGGTGGGGACGAGAGACAGGGCCTTCTCTGTGATTGCCCCCCCCCGGTTATGGAACTCTCTTCCTGGCAATATTAGATCAGCCCCCTCCCTCCTGTCTTTCAGAAGGATGGTGAAGACCTGGCTGTGGGACCAAGCCTTTGGAGCTGTGCAATGAGAATAAATGGTGTCCTGGGATGGTTTTAAGCAACTTTTAATGTGGATATAAGTGGTTTTAATGTTTGTATATATTTATGGTTTTATGTTCCGGCATTGAATGTTTGCCGTATATTTGTTCCGCTCCGCTCTGAGTCGCCTACGGGGTAAGAAGGGCAGAATATAAATGTTTTAAATAAATAAATAATAAATGTGTGAATAACTCCTCTGGAAAAGAGCAAAGATGGGTAGGATCATGCTTTGTGTGCTCATTAGACTGTGGCTCATTGTTGCATTTAGATTTAACAAGGTGTGTATTCTAAAGCCTGCATTATGCCACACTTAATTCTAAAGATACATAACAGACAGACATGGTTGACAGCAGGGTGTAAAATTTCTAGGGCTGTCTCTTGACAGATAAGCCCTGTTTTGTCTAGATCTGGAATTGCTCAAGAGTGATGCGATTTAAGCTGTGTAAGGATCAAGTGAAGTTTATCTAGTCTTCCAGTCAAGCCAAAGCATTGCATCATGCTTAGTCTTTGGCCACAAAGTGTACGCTAGCTCTGATCAAGATGCTAAAAGATGTGGGCTCATTTGGGACTTGAAACCACTGGTGCTTCCCGTGCTGTTGCACATTTGGTGGCATGCATTGAGTGATATTCTTAGCAAGTACTCTTTTAGGGCTTTTGTGTCATGTTGTTCGAAGCGCTCGGTACAGTGTGCTGCTTCGGCAAGCAGCCAATTTGTGCTTCGGAGATAGCGTGTAATAAAGAGATTCCTCAGAGTCCCGCTGCTGTACTTAATTCTTGCCCACAGCTATTCAGAGCTCCCTCATCCACAAATGTGTTTGTCTCTTCTCTGTTCCATCCCTCCCTCCTGGATAGATTCTGTTTATGGATTTCAAGTCAAAAGAGTTGAAGTTATCAAAAACCGTGTGCTCTGTTTATGTAATCATGTTGAGTTTGTGTTTCGAGGCTAGGGTTTTTTTTTTGGAAAGCAATTTCAACCAGCATTCCAAAGGAAAGCAGTAGTTCCATCCAATGTTTATTCACTGAGGATGATGCCACCTGCACATAGCTTCCTCTCCTAGGCAGTGGTTCTCAACCTGTGGGTCCTCAGCTGTTTTGGCCTGATTGGCTGAGCATGCCAGGAGCCAGAATTCTGATTGGCTCCTGTCTCGGACTTGCTGCTGTGACAAACGGTTTTAACTGCCACTTTCACCTTGGAGAGTGAAGAGAGCGCTGACTGGAAACAGCCAGGAAGGAAACAGCTGCCAACTCTCTGAAGCCTGATCATTTCTAAGGGATGAAGCCTATTTTAAAGACTGTTTAAAAGGACAGTTTATACCCTCTGTCCTCTGTAAGAATTCAGAGAGGCTGCTGTATATATTGTTGCTCTGTTTGACCTTTTGAACTGAAGTAAAGTTACTGTTATTCGTTACACAAGTACACTGTTACTCGTTGCACAATAGTGACACACTATTATACTGCAGGGTATATTTTGGTTCAGAAACTGTGGTAAAGTGTCTCTCTTTATTTACATTTGCAACCTCCAACAAGATTGAGAACCACTGCACTAAGATAATAGCAAATTTGGGCATTTTTATCACATATGATGGTCAAAATAAAAGCTTATAAAAACGACTTTTGGGGACTAGAACAGCCCCTCCACAGCTCATCATGCTGTCTAGTGCATTTTGGGAGTTGTAGTAGAGAGATGCCCCAGCAAAATAGACATGTTCTTCCTTTGACAGAAAATTTGGTATGAGAGGCAGAAATAACAGGGGAAGAATAGGGATGGGATCCTGGTATGACAAAAAAGAAGAGCAGCTCAATATATTTCAACAACGTTTTAATTCAAAATTTAACAATACAGTATCCACATTTGTAATGGCATGCCCGAGCCTATAGGAAAATATATAAAGTCTGGCTTTACTTGGGGGCTATCTGTATACCTTCTGTTAAGATTAAGACCCTTAGCAGACAGAGGCACTTTAGGCAAGGTGAAAAGATAACCAAAATGAGTTTACTGCAAACAAGATGAATAAAGGGTTAACTCCACCCAGGACTATCAAAAGGTAACTCAAAATGATGCATTATTTTTAAAAAGCCTTTGCTGGTTGCAGTCATCTCTCTGGATTCTTCTGCATCTGGTGCGAAGCATGGTTATAAACGGGCTCAATCTTCTTTCTTTTGAAGCATACACTGGTCATAAGCTTCTGTTGCCCTTTGGACTGCTGGTATAAAAATACTGCTGAATGCAGGTGCTAAGGATGCTTGTTTTTGGATAGCTAGGCCAGAGAATGCCCCAAGCCTCTAGTCTAGTGAAGGTAGAAAAGGGAGGAGTCCAGCAAGAGAGCCCTATACAGGCAAATGGAATAGACCAACTAAGTCTGGCCTCTGGGGGATTTTAAGCTCCACCCAAAAACTAATACAAAGGAAGGTAGCTACACTATTGGGAAAAATCTGTGAACAGGGGAAACTGAAGCAGAGAGAGGAAAAGGCAGAGCCAAGACTTCACAATATTTAATATAAAACAACCAGGTCATATAAGCCTTGCATAGATAAAGAAAAATATTTTGAACCTTCTAAAGACTTTTTGAAGACTTCTCCCAAAATGTATCCTAGGATTACTTTAACCAGTCTCCACTTTTTATGATTTCCATTTTGGTGTCTAAGCATACAGATCTATGTATTTTTCACATGTTAGGAGTACTTGACAAGGCAGAGAGACCCCCCCCCTTTCCCCAACTGTTGTTTACCTTTTATTTTGTAGACAGGAACACATGGTTATAGTAGGGTCAGCTAGAAACCTATTCTTTCTCACATCCATCTTTTTTACATGTTTACACCAGAGGCACTGCTGTAACCCAACACCAAATATCTTGTGTTTCTCCAGCTCTCCTTCACCATTCTCCAAAGGTTGACATAGCTAAAAAAAATGTCTAGCTAAACAGACGATGAAGAATAACAAGGGGAACTTGCTGGGTGTAAAAAAAAAAACACCACAAGACCTTTGTAAAACGGAACTTTTTTTCTCAGAGACTTTTTCAACTGAGGTTAACTTTACAACAGGTAACCTTTTAGATTCTGGTCAAAATGCCAAAAGTCCTCTAGAAAATGTCAGGATGTAATTTTTGAGAAATTAGTGGCATTCTGGTATTGCATGATAGGGGGGAAAGATGCTGGATTTTTTAAAAGTAGGTTGCCAGGTTTTTTTAATACCTTATTTTGGTGTACTTTATAATAAAAGGCAGCCTTATTGATTTGTCTCCATTTTCTGTCAAAGGCAAACTAGTATTGTCTACACAGAGAAGCCACTGAAATCCACAAACATTTGGACAATTTCAACAGAAAGGAGGAAACCATGAAGATAAACAAAATCTGGCTACCAGGTTGTTTTTTTTAAAAAAAATCCAAAATCGGGGCAGTAAATAAAGAGCAACACTCAAAAAACAAGGGGATCCCAGACAAGAATAAATCAGGACCAGCTAACACTTCCAAACAAAAAATTCCCCAGGCAGCAATCAGCCAGTCTTTGAAGCTGCAAGGCCATTCAGTGCTAATCAAGGTGGCCAATTACAGCATGCACACTTGCCTCAAGCAAACAAGTGTTCTTTCTCCTACCCTGGACATTCCACAGGTATATAAACCCCACTTGCCTAGTTTTCAACAGACCTCACAACCTCTGAAGATGCCTGCCATAGATGCAGGTGAAACGTCATTAAAGAATGCTTCTGGAACATGGTCATACAGCCCGGAAAACTCACAGCAACCCAAATTACGATTGTTATTCCAGAAGCAGCACAATTTTCAGAAATCTAATGCCCATACCTGTCTCTTTGACTGAGATATTGAGGGTCCTTTGTCCTTTTTCATTTATTCTGTATCTATTTGAAGGTCCTTCTTTTCTGGTTATGGCATCTCCAGGTTTATGAAAGTAGTGAAGTCCAAACTGACAGAATGATCATCAACACTCCATTGAAGTTAGAACTTAGGAGAATGATTTTGTAGCAATGATTTCTGCATTTTTGCTTTTTCTCTATATTATGATCACATTTTTATTGTTTTCTCCTTACCAGCTTTGCTTTTGGTTAGGTATAAATCTCAGCTCAGTATAGTTTGTAGAAATGTGCAAGATTGCACAGCTAGGCTTTATATGAGAGTCTCATAATTATAAATCTGTAGTGTTTTGTAGTGTTTAGAATCTGGGATTTAGGAGAATGAAATATCATTTGGGCCTATCATCTTTTCTCTCTACCTTTCTTAGCATGACCTACCTTTTGGAGTATTATGAAAGCAAAGTAGGGAAGAAGAGAGCCATGTACACTACCCCTAATTTGATGGAGGAAAGGCAGAAAAGTAATCAGTCAACAAATAGAGAATATGTACATAACAACAGCAGCAACATGCACACCTACATCATAAAATCCTCTGAGTAATACATTTTTTCTCATTTCAGTTTTCATTCTACAGCTGTACATGAGTATGGAGAGAAATATAATTATTATTTGGGAATTAACTGTTTCATGTTTTGTCTGTATGTTATATGTTGAGTTAATCAAGCAGCAAATCTATAATATCAATTTGTTTTCTCATCTGTATGTATCGAATATGCCATCATGAAGGTGTGAGACAGGTAATGGAAAAAACTAAATACTAAATATAGAATTTCTCATTAATTCTGCAGAAGTCCAATTAAGAAAAGCTTTAAAAACCCAGATGTTAGTACCTCCAGGTATCTATTGACCTGACCAGTTTGCAAAAGGCCATCTGGAAGAAAACTTAGCTTCTCTTCAACCCCAACTAAGTTCCAAAATAGTGCAAATATTACTTCACTGAAATCTCATAAAGACTCATCTATAAATCATCTTAAATTAGTCTGATTTGCATGTCAGAGGAATTTAAAAATTAAGAATAACATAAAAAATTAAGGATAACATGAAAGTTACAATGAAACACCAGCAATATAATAAAATCAGAACAACCATGGTAAAAATCCCTTGAGATATTAAAAGTCTACAAAAATAAAAGATAATCCTTATGTGGCACTGAAAAGACACTAAAGTATGTGTCAAGCAGTGTTTCCAGATGAGGTCAACAAAGAAGGTGCTGCAATCGAAAAGGCCATATTCCCAATTGCTGTCCAGTTGACAGAGCTATCCGCTGCAGACAATATGTTAGAGTTCATTTCTGAAGTAACAAGTAGTAAGCGATGTAGGTGATGCAAGGATCAATGCAGCAGGGAATAAGCCAAACCACCCGGGTGGTTACAGCCAGGGTGTGGCAGCTGCAAGGGGAATAAAACACCCAAAGCACTATTTATTTATTTATTTATTTATAGGATTTATACCCATCTCTTCTCAATCCCAAAAGGGGGACTCAGGACAGCTTACATAGGCAGCAATTCGATGCCATCATACAAACAGTTAAAACCATCATACATCATCATTGATCATTAAAATACAAAAATACATAAATTACATACAACTTTCATTAAAACAGTATAAAACATTAATCATCAATAAAAACCAAATCCTCGTATAAATCATCCTTATCAGTCCATTTCGTGCAAGTGCTGCTTTATGTCTATTGACCAAAGGCCTGGTCTCACAACCACGATTTTACTTTCTTCCTGAAAGCCAGGAGGGATGGGGTCAATCGTATCTCGCTTGAAAGTGCGTTCCAGAGGCGGGGGGCCACCGCCGAGAAGGCCCTGTCCCTCGTCACCACCAGCCGAATTTGGGATGCTGGTGGGAGTGAGAGCAGAGCCTCCCCGGATGATCTTAAATTACGAGGTGGGACGTAGAGGCAAATCCGTTCGGACAGATAAGATCCTGGGTGTGGGTTCTCGGAGGTGGGTCGTTGGAGAAGTGTGCTGGAAGCCCCATTTCTTAAGGTTGGCTCTGCATCTCGTGGTGCCAGAGCACAGTCTGTTTAGCGCCTTTCAAGTTGCCCAGTTTTCTGTGTTCCCGGGAGGGAGTCTCTCATTTGGTATCGGCCACTGATTGAGGTTCTGGGTTTTAGCCTGCCACTTTTGAACTCTCGCTTGCTGAGGTGTTCCAGCGAGTGTCTCTAGATCTTAGAAAACTATTTCTTGATTTAAGTCATTGGCGTGCTGGCTGATATCCAAACAGGGCTTGGGCTGTGGATATAACTGCCTTGGTCCTTTCAATGTTGGTATCTACTTCCTGGCGGATGTCAGGTGGTGCAATGCTGGCTAAACAGTGTAATTTCTCCGGTGATGTAGGGCGCAGACACTCCGTGATAATGCAGCATGTCTCCTTAAGAGCCACATCCACTGTTTTAGCGTGGTGAAATGTGCTCCACACTGGGCATGCATACTCAGCAGCAGAGTAGCAAAGTGCAAGGGCAGATGTCTTCACTGTATCTGGTTGTGATCCCCAGGCTGTGATTGGGATGCTCAATGATTATTTTAATTAATTTCTTGAATGATCATTCAGATGTTCCCCCAGAAAACCTATGTACAACGAGAGAGGAACAAGGAAAACATATCCATCAAGATGTTAAGGACATGGGAGAGATACCAAGGCTGATGGAACATATCGAAGAGGCTTATTGTTAGATGCTTCATTGTGAAAATCGGAAAGCAGGGCACAAAAGGGAAAAGCAACAGATGCAGTTTCACTGGCAAAAGAAAAAAGGCCTACTAAGCCCTTTGAATAAGTTTCAGATGTACATAACCAAGTTTTATAGCTTCTAGAAATAAATACTATATATTCAGAACTGGCCACAAAATGGGTTTGATGTGGTAATTTTTAACTACTAATTCCATTCAGTCACATATTACAACATAAAAATGTCAAAGCACATTATGCAAAAAAACAAAAAAAAAGTTATGATAGTGCAAATCTGAGATCATTTTTGGATTTGGAATGCTAAATCCTGTAAAACCAGCACATATTTTAGAAAAGGTTTTATGACCTTCAGTTTTGTAAGCCTTAATTGGAAAACACCTCAATGTCCCAGTAGCCATGAGTGGAGTGCTTTGAATTCTATCCTGGGCTGTTACTCATCAACATTTTTATCACTGACATAGATGGCAAAGATAGAGGGGATCCTTATGAAGTTTGCAGAAGTTTACAGAAGACACAAAACTGAGAGGGGAAGCTAACTCATTGTATGATAGGAACAGAATTGGAAAGGACCTGCAGAAATTGAGCCGAGTTAAATAAAAGGAAATTAAATAGAGACAAATGTACAGTTCTACATTGAGTCCACAAAACCAAAGGCCACAGGCATAGGATGAGGGATACTTGCCTGAGTATCCCTCATCTACACGTGAAAAGGAGCTTGTGTTTTTTGTTTATCATAGACTGAACATAAGCTAGTAGTGTGATGCTGCAGCAAAGAATGCGAATGCCGCTTTAGCCTACATTAATACGAGTTTCTTAGTCAAGGAAAGCAATAGTTCTAATATATTCTGCATTGGTAAGGCTATATCTCGAGTACTTAACTAACTTCTGGGTGACTTGTTTTAAGAAGAATGTAAACAAGTCAGAGGGGAGCCCCTGGTGGTGCAGTGGGTTAAACCACTGAGCTGCTGAACTTGCTGACCAAAAGGTCAGTGGTTCAAATCCGAGGAGTGACATGAGCTCCTGCTGTTAGCCCCAGCTTCTGCCAACCTAGTAGTTCAAAGACATGCAAATGTGAGATCAATAAGTACCACTCTGGCGCAGGCATGTAGCAGGGGGGCTAAGGGGCTTCAGCCCCGAAATTCTCAGGGTGGTCCGCGAAAAGGCCTTACTGGTGGGATAACAATACAAAAGGTTTGCTAGGGTAGACCCTCTTCCACCCAGTCTCAGCCCCGAACCAAACTTAGCCCCGAATCAAAATCCTGGCTACGGCCCTGCTCTGGCGGGAAGGTAATGGCACTCCATGCAGTCATGCCAACATGACCTTGGAGGTGTCTATGGACAATGGACAATGGCGGCTCATTGGCTTAGACAGAGAGATGAACACCCCCCCAAGTTGGACACGACTAGACTTAATGCCAGGGGAAACCTTTACCTTTTAAACAAGTTAGAAGGTTCAGAAAAGAGTAACAAGGATGGTGAATAGTATGGTGAAAAAATATGAGGAAAAGCTGAAGGAGCTGAGCTTGTATAGCTTGATGAAGAGAAGACTGAGGAGCCCACATACTTGCATTCTTTAAATACCTCTAGGGCTGCCATAATGGGGAGGGGGTAGGTTTGTTCTCAGAGGATTCCTTGCCTATGATAATGATAAGAAATTCATGAGGTTGCCATAAATTGACAGGCAACTTGAAGGAATATGCTTGCGTATAGTAGAGGAGTGTTTTCAAGGTTTACTGTTTGTTGCATGTTTTTTGCCCAACTAACAGGCTATATTAATTGCACGTTGAAAAAAGTTTGCTTAACACACTCATTTTAATTTTGGAAAAAAGTAGCTATGGGGCTGTTGCTGAAGGAATTTCTCTTCATGTGTGAATTGATGTTCTGATTTAAGACATTAGTTGGCTATAGATATGGTTGGTATATGTTGATTTCACTGTCTCAGCAAATAATTCCTGGTAGTTTCTTCGCAGTTGCAGCCGTTTTTCTGTTTGCTGTTGTTATTATGTGCCTTCAAATCATTTCCATTATGACGATCTTACGGTGAATCTGTCGTGGGGTTCTCTTGGCAAGATTTCTTCAGTGGAGTTTGCTTTTGTCTTCTTCTGAGGCTGAGAGAGCGCCACTTGCCCAAGGTCACCCAATGCATTTCCGGGTGGGAGTTTGAACCCTGATCTGATAGAGTCATTGTTTGACACTCAAAGCATTATAACATGCTTAATACATAGATAGAAAAGCAATAGTTAAGATACAGACCAAAGGTTGCTGGTGTGTCTGTCTGTGTTGCTGACTGGACAGATTCTGTCTGACAATCACTGTTTTTGCAGTGCGCTGTTGCGATTTTCCTGGGCCTAGATGTTCAACTTACAAAAATAATTGGGGTGGAGGAATGCTCATTATGCACTTGTGTCTGAAATCCTCCGAGTTCTAGGGAATCCCCCTCCCGCCCACTCAACCTTGACAGGAACAATGTTGGGTGCCAAGAAAGACAGCTTTGTTTGGTGCTGACAATGGCAGCTTTGTGGAATAATTCAGAGCTGGGTAAAACAGCATTGTCTTTTCTTCTGCTTTTCTTTCATCCTTCCAGAGCCTCATCACTCTACCCCCATCCACCCTGCCTCTGTCCCATACTGGTTGTTTTTCTCTTCATGCTATTCCATCCTCCTCTGTATGTCAGCCACCCGCCAGCATTCACTGCTGTAATGCCTCCTTTCCTCTTTTAAAACCCTGTGTCCCTTCACACTACACAATTATTGTATTATTATTCCACTTTTACTGCTGTGGAATCCTGGGATTTGCAATTTAGGAGGCGCGCTAGTCCCTCACCTAAACTACATATCCCAGGATTGCATTGCCTTGCTGTATCTGTCAAATTGGAATCAGCATGCAATGATTTTCTAGTGTGAAAGGGCCTTGGGTCTTTTGCATACCTTTCCCCCTCAGTTTGACCTGCACATGCATTCTCACACTATGAACCAACTACAATCCCAGTTCTTTAGCAAATCATCTCAGCATCCAGCCTCTGTCATCCTTCAGTGCTGAAGTCATCTCTTGTGCCAGCTCTGTAACACCAGAAATTCTCAGGTGACAAGTTCACAGTATGTACATATCATGCAAAGGCTACTAGGGCAGAGTGGGGAAGCAACCTCAGGCGGCAGATATGGGGTGGCATGAAAGGGCAGCTCATTTTAGCTATTTAACACAGTCCTATTTTCTTCACCTCTCCATTAGCGCCCCCTTGTCACGGGGGAGAGGCTTGCATACCCTAATGAAGTTGTGAGCTATGCTGGCAGTGGCATGCCAGACAGGTCACAACCGAAGGGTCTGACAAAGAGCGTCAATGGGCAGGATGGGCTTTCTAGCCTTTTGGCAACCATCCTAAGAGAAGGAAAACTCTTAATTTCAAACCCGGGCAGATGGTGCTTGTCTAAGAACATAAGAACATAAGAAGAGCCATGCTGAATTGGGCCTCAGCCCATCTAGTCCAGCATTCTGTGTCACACAGTGGCCCACTAGTTGTACACAGGGATCTCTAGCAGAAAGGAGGGCAAAACCCTCACCTACTCCCGACCCCCCCACAACCAGTACCCGGGGAAATCCTGCCTGCCTCCATCAAACAGAGGTGGCACTTGGATGTCCATTTCAGTAACTACTGATTCCCTTGGTATCCATGAATCTGTCTAATCCTGCCTTGAAGCTGTCCAGGCTGACAGCTGTCACAACCTCCTCTGGAAGTGAGTTCCATAACCCAATGACCCTCTGGGTGAAGAAATATTTCCCTTTATTAGTCCTAACTTTCCTACCTTGGAGCTTTAGGGAGTGCCCCCTAGTCCTAGTCCTGTAACCCTGTAAGGTCAACCATCTAGAGAAGGAAACTCATATCAAACCTACGACCTGAGGACCTCGCTTCCACCGTCCTAAGCTTGCTAGGCCCCGACAGATGAACCTTTGGTTTAAAGAGTGAGGCCAGTTTTGTGCACACTGCACTCCACCAGAAAAATCCATTGCACAGGCTCAAAGGACACATCCAACCTCCTTAGTCATCACCGCACTAGTAGAAAGCATGGCATGAGTCCTTCCTAAAAATCTTCGTTCACAAAGTAATGCCAGAGAGAGATTTTCTTCAAAGGTTGGGAAGCAACATTTATGAAATTTTCTTCCTAGTGTGCTGGAATAACCTAGTTGGTTTTAGGTGCTATATACCTTGACTTGGGTAGGAAGAGGGTGCCACTTACTGCTCTTCCTCAGGCAAAACATTATCTTGAATTTCCCACTCCGATTCAACTCAGATAGAGCTGGCCAGAGGATTGTAGGGACCTAAGGCAGATGGGATATTGGGGGTGCTGCCACTGCTACCTTTTAAAAAGGATCTGGTGCAATTTGGAGCTTCAGTTCACCAGGCCTGGTCATTTAATTTCTCCTAGAGTTACAGGTAAAGGAAAGTTTGTTTATTTATTTACTACATGTATATACCGCTTTTCTCCCCCTAAGGGAACTCAAAGCAGTTTCCAACATTATTGTTAGGGGGTCCTAATCTTCAGAAGAGGAAGGGGAGCAGGAAAGTGTTCAGGAATCAGAAGGAGAATTGGAATCAGACAATGAGGTCTTGCAAGTGCCCACAGTTCTGGAAAGGTGAAAGGAAACAGAGCACAGACAGCGTTCAGCTAGAATAGCTGCTAGAAACGCTGAGGGCCTTTGCTAGTAACAAACTACTTTGATGCTGATGTCTTCACTCTAATTGTACCTGCTTCGAGTCTGCTTCTAAGGATTTAGTGATCATTGCCCGTTGTCTGATGTAAGACTGCTGTTTCTTTTTTACTGTATCAGAGACTTGAGTTTTGGGTCTGCATTAAGACTTGCTTGCTTTCTTTTGCATTCTTCAACTGCATTTGCTGTTCTCTTGTGTTTACTGAAGTCAGGGCCGTAGCCATGATTTTGATTCGGGGGGAGGCTGAGTTTGGTTCGGGGGGGGGGGGCTGAGACTGGGTGGAAGAGGGTCTACCCTAGCAAACCTTTTGTGCTGTTATCCCAATAACCCCATAAATGTGGGATATAATGAGCATGGTGATCAGATCATGATATGAATAAACATAACAGTTTAAATAATGTACCAGTAAGACCTTCTCGTGGACCACCCTGAGAATTTCGGGGGGGGGGAGGGCTGAAGCCCTCTAAGCCCCCCCTGGCTACATGCCTGGCTGAAGTAAAGCATTTTTCTTTTACTTTCAATGTGGTATTAAAACTGTACTTGAAGGGCAAATCCGGACAATTATAAAGGCAAAATTCAATGACGTACATACATGTGAAAACCAAAAGGTAATAGCAAGACAATAACATATAACTATAAATTAACCTAACCAAATTAAAACGTAATCATAAAAGAACATTTAGACACAAAGGATACAAAATTAAACATAGGCAATATAATAACATTTATATTAAAATCCACCGATAACCAACACAATTTTTAAAAAGTTATTAAAATTACGCCATCCAAAATCAAGTCTGTAGTTGTTCCATTGATCCGTTCACGATTCCTTATTATCTTATTGCACTGAAAGCTTGATCACATAACCACATTTTTACTTTCTTCCTGAATTGAAGTTCTTCTCCATTACTTAATACATTGATCTTCCAACAGTTAAGTATTTGTCATTGTTGCTACAGTTGAGAAGTGGTTATGTGTTTAATAAAATGTAATGCCAACTCTACCATCTGGCGGTTATACTTTACTACATTACACTTTACGAAACACATAACCATTAATGTTTCCATTGTGCCACTGAAAATTACAGGAAAATACTGCCTTGTTCTTCTCATCTCTGAGGTGTACTGAGGATCACCCACTCCTTCTCTGAACTCTCCCTCATAGCTCACACCAATCCAGTACAAGTACACACCTACACTTATGTTTGGAGCAGCCAGTCTGACAATCCCTTGGTAGCCTAGGTCACTGCTTTTTTAAACTGTGGGTCATGACCATAAATGGCTCAGTGTTAGGGTTCCGAAGAATTTGACGACAATAGAAGTTTTCTGAATATCACATAATAATAATTATAATTATTATTGATATCGCCATACCAGGTGATAGCCGCATTGAGCAAAAACAACAGGAAAAGCTCAGCCGTTATCAAGACCTCAAAATCGAACTGCAAAGGCTCTAGCATAAACCAGTACAGTGGTCATTGGCACACTGGGTGCCGTGCCAAAAGATCTCAGCTGGCATTTGGAAATAATAAACATTGACAAAATCATGATCTGTCAACTGCAAAAGGCCACCTTACTTGGATCTGCAGAAATCCATCACACAGTCCTAGATGCTTGGGAAGTGTTCAACTTGTGATTTTTTGATACGAAATCCAGCATATAGATCCCGTTTGCTGTGACGGAATAATAATAATAATAATAATAATAATGCTTTATTTGTATCCCGCCCCCTCTTCCAAAAGGGACTTGGGGTGGCTTACAACAGAAATGTATGTATGTATGTATATGTGTGTGTGTATGCATGTATAGATAAATATATTCACAAATATATGCATGTATGTATTCACATAGAATACATAGGCTATATGTGCATGGATATGTTTTAGAGGCCCCCAGGTGGCACAGCAGATTAAACCACTGAGCTGCTGAACTTGCTGACCAAAAGGTTGGTGGTTTGAATTTGGGGAGCGAGGTGAGCTTCTGCTGTTAGGTCCAGCTTCAGCCAACCTAGCAGTTAAAACATGCAAATGTGAGTAAATCAATAGATACCACCTTGGCGGGAAGGTAAAAAAACTGCGCTCCATGCAGTCATGCTGCCCACATGACCTAGGAGGTGTCTACGGACAACGCTGGCTCTTTGGCTTAGAAATGGAGGTGAGCACCACTCCCCAGAGTTGGAGACGACTAGACTTAATATCAGGGGAAAACCTTTAGCTTATGTTTTAGAACTATGATTCAAAACCTCACATAAAAAAATTCCTTATTTAAAAAGATATACTGGTAGAAAACATTTGGCCTTGTTATGATAAACAGCTGCCATTCTAATCTTCTTTATGTGGAGAGCACAGACAAAGAGCATTATTGAAACATTCATCTTGATTTAGAAGTACAATTAAGAGCAGGCATCGGAGGAACATGCAAAAAAGCAGAGCTGTAAGCAAAGCGAAAAAGCATTACCCAATCCACGCAGCCAACCAATTGTGCATTTTAATAATTCAGTGATTTTGCACTTAATTGGCTGGAAAGTAAATAATATTTGCATAAATGTAGTATGCCATTATTTATCTACTGCAGAAACTGGGGTTTAATTAAGACAAAAGTCCATGGACATTTAAGCAATTAATGAAATATATTGCCTTGCTGAAACCAGTCAGGTAGTGAAAGTTAGCATCCCTTAAGGCACAAGTAGATTTATGCTGTAATATAAAATAGCAGCTATTAAAGACTATATTTTAGTTTCAGGAGGTAGAGGGGCCATTTTTTGCCAAGGAAGCAAAGATTTCTGAGCCAAAATAATTTATTCAGATTAATGGATTTCATTTGCATAAACAATCTCTCTTTGCAGCTACTCTAAGAATGTCTGGAAAATTCAGAGTTTGTTAGTGTATTAGATAACATATATGGTATGACTGAAATATCAGCCCTAAATTATCTTCTGAGGTGGGACACGAAACTAGGATGAGCTCTGAATCTGAGCAGGAAGGCAACACAGGGAACGCTGTGGATGTAGCATATTTTGCTTTCAGTAATACCTTCAACGAAGTCGCCTACGACCCACTTGCAAACAAACTGGTCAAATGAGGGCTATACAATCTGTAATTGGTTAAATGACCAAAGCCCCCCAAAGGTTGCTCACGCATGGTTCGACTTCATTCCGGAAAGAAGTGACAAGTGGAGTGCCGCAGGGTTCTATCCTGGGCTAAGTACTATTTATAGCATCTCTATTAACAACCTAGATAAAGGTTTAGAGCATGCTAAACAAGTTTGCAGATTATATTTATCGTGTCAGGAGCGAACCAAAACAGTTGTACTGCGTTTTTTAAAAACCCACAAAGTTTGCAAACATGGCATTCTATTAAATTTACTTTGACCAGTAGCTGGCCACTTGGAGTGCCTCTGGTGTTGCTATAAGAAGGTCCTTCATTATGCATGTGGCAGGGCTCAGGTTGCATTGCAATAGGTGGTCTGTGGTTTGCTCTTCTTCACACTGGCATGTTGTGGATTCTACTTTGTTGCCCCATTTCTTAAGATTGGCTTTGCATCTCGTGGTGCCAGAACACAGTGTGTTCAGTGCCTTCCAAATTGCCCAGTTTTCTGTGTGCCCAGGAGGGAGTCTCTCATTTGGTATCAGCCATTGATTGAGGTTCTGAATTTTAGCCTGCCACTTTTGAACTCTTGCTTGCTGAGGTGTTCCAGTGAGTGTCTCTGTAGATCTTAGAAAACTATTTCTTGATTTAAGTCATTGGCGTGCTGGCTGATACCCAAACAGGGGATGGGCTGGAGGTGTCATTGCCTTGGCCCTTTCACTGTTGGTTGCTACTCCCTGGCAGACGTCAGGTGGTGCAATACCAGCTAAACAATGTAATTTCTCCAGTGGTGTGGGGCGAAGAAAAGCCAAGAATGAACAGGACCGGGCCCAGGACAGAACCCTGCAACACTCCGCTTATCACTTCTTTCCAGGATGAAGAGGAAGCATTGGTGAGCACCCTCTGGGTTCGCCCACTTAACCAATTACAGATCCACCTAACCATAGTTTTGCCTAGCCCACATTGAACTAGTTTGTTTGCCAGAAGGTCATTGGGGACCTTGTCGAAGGCCTTACTGAAATCCAGGTACACGACATCCATGGAATTCCCCACATCTACCCAGCTTGTAACTCTATCGAAAAAAGAGATCAGATTAGTCTGGCATGACTTGTTTTTGATAAATCCGTGTTGATTATTAGCAAAGATCGCATTTGCCAATGGTTCCGAGATGATTTCCGCTAGTTCCTTCAATACTCTTGTGTGTAGTTGATCTGGCTCTGGGGACTTGAACTCAATTAAAGCAGCCAGGTATTCCTGGACAACTTGTTTCCCCATTTGGGGTTGCATGTTCTCTAATCCCTCACGCATTCCATCTTGCTGAGGTTGAAGATGACTTTCTTTTTGTGAGAAGACTGAGGCAAAGAAGGTCCTTCTTAGAAAGCTTTTGAAAGCTGGATTGCCATCTGTCAGGGGTATTTTGACTGTGCTTTTCCTGCATGGCAGGAGGTTGGACTATATGGCCCATGTGCTCTCTTCCAACTTTGTTATTCTATGATTTTATGATTCTAAGTTCTGTGTGACGTGCACAGAATGGACACACAGATTGTTTGGTGTTGACGAAGACGTCCTCAGAGCCTGGCACTTTAGCCATAGCATCAGATGGGGTGACCCAGGGCATATAATATTGCAGTTTTGGCATTTGTACCATAGCACAAATGGTTCACTTCAGCAGAACAATACAAGCCATGGGCAAGATATCTGCTATTGTCAAAATGGAAACCATCTGAATGTACAATTCTTGTTTTTTACCAACAGAAATACTTCTAGAGTTGAGCTGGTCCTTCACACAGCACAGCTCAGTTTCAAATAACATCTTTTCTTAAACCCTTTCCATGTCCTCCCTTCTGCTCGAGATCCCTGTGTACAACTGGTGGGCCACTGTGTGATACAGAATGCTGGACTAGATGGGCTGAGGTCCGATTCAGCATGGCTCTTCTCATGTTCTTATGTCCTCGGCTTCTCCAAACCCTTTTCAGATCTCTCAAATACTCTATTCCTAACCGGCCCTAATTCCGCTTCTGGCAACCCTATCTTTTACAGCTCAACTTCTGGTTTTGTTGTTGTTTATTCATTCAATCGCTTCCAATTCTTTGTGACCTTATGGACCAGCCCACACCAGAGCTCCCTGTCAGCCGTTGCCACCCCTCGGCTCCTTCAAAGTCAAACCAGTCATTTCAAGGATATCATCCATCCATCTTGCCCTTGGTCTGCCCCTCTTCCTTTTTCCATTTTCCCCAACATCATTATCTTCTCTATCTTCTTGATCTTTGCCTATAATATCCTTCCCTTCAGTTAGCAACCGGGCATTATTTCCTGGAGTATGGACGGGTTTGATCTTCTTGTGATATATAGATGTGTGTGTGTGTGTGTATCTCCCATATCAGAGCTATGCCGGATCTGAGATCTTTTACACAAGCGCTCAAGACCTGGCTTTTTGGCTGTGCATTCAATTTGTAATCAGATCTAACTGTCAAATGCCATTGCTATAAGTGTGTTTTATATTGTGTAATGTTTATTTTAAATTGTAAGTCGCTTGGAGCACTCCGGTGGAGAGCGACTAACCAAGAAATAAAGTGAAATGAAATGAAATGTGTGGTGCATAAGGGCTGATCATTAGTTTAAATGTAATATAGGGGCAGTTGGAAAATAAGCATGAATGGAAGATAATGGTATATTAGAAACTCTGCTCCTAGAAAAGAGGGGCCTCCAGTGTTTTATCATTTGCAGAGCTAACTACCACAATCAGGAAAGCTGCTGACCAGATGTCTGATTCAGTTGTAATTTTGGCTTGCAAGGTTTCCTGTAACATTTAAAGCCACCCAGACTTTAGCTGACGGCCATAAATATATTTCCAGATCTTCCACCTTAATTGTTGTTTGAACAGCTGAACTATGTAATCCATTCGGCATAAGGAAATGATTGTTATGCTGGAAGATAATTTTGTTAGTACCTTAAAAGTTTAGTTGACTGATTAAAAAGGTCTCTAGCAAATTCTTGCAGTCAGCTCCTAGTAACACATGTCTTCCTTCAAACAAAACGAAACAACCTTCCAAAAAAGATAACTGTCACACTCAAGTATACACATATCTATAATTTTTAGGAGACCAAAGGACCAGAAACCTCCTACGCCCCTGATCTCATCTCCACAGTGGATGCATTTGGCGGTTGTAGCATGTGGCGACCGGCTGGAAGAAACTCTCATCATGCTGAAGTCAGCAGTTCTGTTCAGCAACAGGAAGATCAAATTTCACATCTTTGCGGAGAACTCCCTGAAGCCTGAATTTGAAAGGAAAGTGAGTCTCCTTTAATAATTTCTTTTTGGGGGTAGGGGGTCGGCTAAGAACAGGAAGTCCAACTGAGTGTTGATCTTTGATTGTAAAGCTTTAGATTCACTTGGAAAGGTTTGGAGTGCCATATGTTAATGAGTGGATAAACACTTTCTAGAAGCAGGTCCTGGCTAAAGCTTTGCTTTGATTTGTTTGTCTTTGCAACAATAGCCTTGCCACAAAAGTTTCCTCCTTGGAGTTCTAATCTCTCATTTTCTTCCTTGTGCTTTACAGTTGCAAGAATGGCCTCCCTCATTCACAAAAAAGTTTGAATATCATGTCTATCCAATCTCCTTTTCTGTTGGAAATGCTCAGGAATGGAAAAAATTATTCAAGCCATGTGCTGCCCAGCGTCTCTTTCTTCCGGTAAGGTGATCGGACCCCCCTAAATATAAAGAATCTGATTAGACTCAAATGGGTTTAGAAAATTAGTCATGCTAAATGCAGAAGTACGGTAATACTAGAGATGGCAATTGCTGATGTATTTTTCTTGGAGTTTTCTGACTTTATACAACTTGGCTAGTTTCTGTTTCTTGGCTTTCTGTAACGTTTGGCTTTGATGAAGTCCAAGATCCTGTGCTATTATAATAGATACATGTGTTTTGGGAGGCTTCCTCTTTGAGAATTGGCTTCTTTCCCTCTTTAATTTGGGCGAGACAGTTTGCTAGTCTTGTGTGTGTTTCAAACCCAAAAGAAAGAGGGAGGGGATAAGGAGGGTGGCAATCATTTAGATAGTTGGGGTTTTTTTTCCCAGATATTTTACCATCCTGTGGGAGGCTTCTCTCATATCCCCGCATGAGAAGCTGGAGCTGACAGACAGGAGCTCATCCTGCTCCCCGGATTCGAACTGCTGACCTTTCCAGCACAAGGGTTTAACCCATTGCACTACTGGGGGCTCCATGTTATACAGCAGCCCTTGCTTCCTGGAAGGATGTAAACAAAAGTTATTCTGCTTCCAGCATCCTTTACCATGGACTAGTCAGTCCAGGGATATGCAGGCTTCAAACCCAGCAACCTTTGTGGGCTGCATGAGTTTCACCTTCCTTTAGTTAAACATTATAATATAATATTCTATAAATGATTTACTACATACAGAATAGCAGTTTCTGGTATCATGTAGTTTTATTTTGGAATTCTTCAGAGAACTCTTCCAAAATATTATTTAACACATTTCTTTAACCTTTTTTTTTAGTTAGGAGTATCTCGGTGTCACCTTAGATTGAACACTAACATATAGGAAACACTGCATGAATACCAAGTACAAAGTAGCTGCACACATAAGAACATAAGAAGAGCCATGCTGAATTGGGCCTCAGCCCATCTAGTCCAGCATTCTGTGTCACACAGTGGCCCACTAGTTGTACACAGGGATCTCTAGCAGAAAGGAGGGCAAAACCCTCACCTGCTCCCGACCCCACACAACCAGTACCCGGAGAAAATCCTGCCTGCCTCCATCAACACAGAGGTGGCACTTGGATGTCCATTTCAGTAGCTACTGATTCCCTTGGTATCCATGAATCTGTCTAATCCTGCCTTGAAGCTGTCCAGGCTGACAGCTGTCACAACCTCCTCTGGAAGTGAGTTCCATAACCCAATGACCCTCTGGGTGAAGAAATATTTCCCTTTATTAGTCCTAACTTTCCTACCTTGGAGCTTTAGGGAGTGCCCCCTAGTCCTAGTGTTGGGTGACAGAGAAAATATTTTTTCTTTATTCACCTTTTCTATCCCATGCATGATTTTATACACTTCGATCAAGTCACCTCTTAAACGCCGTCTTTCAAGGCTGAAAAGACCAAGGCGTTGCAACCTGATTTCGTAAGGGAGCTGCTCCATCCCTTGGATCATTTTTGTTGCCCTTCTTTGTACCTTTTCCAGTTCCGTTATATCCTTCTTGAGGTGCGGTGACCAGAATTGTACACAGTACTCCAGATGTGGCCTCACCATAGATTTGTAGAGAGGCAATACAACATTTGCTGACCTATTTTCGATTCCCTTCCTGATCGGCCCAGCATAGAATTTGCTTTTTTCACTGCTGCAGCGCACTGGGTTGACATCTTCATTGAGCTGTCCACCAAAACCCCAAGATCCCTTTCCTGGTTTGTCTCAGAAAGCTTTGATCCCATCAGTTGATAAGTGTATTTGGGGTTCTTTGCCCCGATGTGTATGACTTTACACTTGTTTAAGTTAAAATGCATTTACCACTTTGTTGCCCATTCACTCAATTTCGAGAGAGTGAACATCCTGCGGAAACTTACTGGCAGCACAGGTACAAACCCAAAATTAGTTTTAAAAAAACCTCAGCCCTGGTCTTGTCTTACTCAACTGGTGTTTTTGCCTGCCCTGTTTGGCATAAGTTTGCCCACAAAAAGCAGGTGAACATAGCATTGAAGAAAACACGAAGAAAAATCACAGAATGTCTTAAATCTACATCTCTTGACAGACTCTACAAGCTAGGTGGCATTGCCCCCTCCCCAAGATGTGTGATGGGAAGTTGCTGCTGGCTGGGAAAGAAATAAGGTTGACTACTGTGAAAGTCAACCACTGCATGGCTATCAGCCTCCTCCCAGTAGACAAGGCAAAGCTTCATGAGAACCACCACTCCTCTTAACGTTTCCCCAGCAATAGCAAGAGTATCCCTCTAAACCAGGAAATCCCAACTGGATGCCCCTCTTATGAGGGTCTGCCTCCAGGGGCAAACCAAGAATGAATGACTTGGAAGTCCCTGAACAGACTCAGACGTGGAGTGGGCAGATCAAAAGCCAACTTGGCAAAATGACACTTCCTAAAAAAAATCATCCACCTTGTGTGACTGTGGAGCAGAACAGACAACTCCACATCTGTATGCTTGTCCATAGTGTCTTGCCTCATGTACAGAGGAAGAGTTGTTGGAGGCTATAGACAATGCAGTTGCTGTTGCCCATTTTTGGTCAAAAGATATTTAGCCACTTGTGTTCCCTCTATTTTTATCAGTTTTATACTAATTTATGCAATGCTTTTGATACAAAATAAACAAAAGTTAGGAGGTTTCCCAGTGAGTGTTACATACAATCAGTAAAACAAGGCAGCTCCTTCCTGTAAGTTTATAGTTTCAAACATGACACTGAAATAAAATATGATGAAAAGGGAAGGTATTTGTTTTTCATTTGTTAATTAAAATAAATTTATATCACACCCTGAATCGGTGAATGTTAGGGTATTTTACAATGAAACAAGATTAGAACGAGGAGAATTTTTAAAGGCTAAAAATATACTGGACCATTTAACACTTACAAGTGAGGCAATTCAAAACCAGTTACAACAATTTAAAACAATTTAATGTGTAACACGTGCAAATTGGGAAAAATCAATTAGGGATTAAAGCAAAACCAGACTCGTTCTTTAGGTTGAATGGTAGCTCTTATACTAGCCAACAGGAATGGAAAGAGTTCCAGAAGAGGAGTCCAATGGAGGTGTATTTTCAACAAACTTGAAAATGTGGGCCTGCATCCCATGCACATCTGTTCCATCTTAGATAAATTAGCCCAGAGAAACAACACATAGATGAGAGGGAATTTTCTCATTTATGTCATTTACCAGAGCCTTGAGTTACATTAGATGTCTGAGTGTTAATTCCAGCTTTATGAATTGAAAATTGGATTATCTTTCCTCTTGGATGCTGTGAAACAAGGGAAGTTAAGCCTGTTGAACATCACACCTCTGGTAAAAGAGCCCACCTTTTGATCGAGCCTTGGAAACCCATATTACAGGACTATGTGTGTTCCAACAGAACTGCAGGCTTCTTAACTTAGATATCCCCTTGGTCAAATTTAGTTAGCTAAATATAGAACTTGACTAATAAACAATAATGAAAACTTTCTCCTTAAATACTACAGCCTAAGTGCAATGCTTATCCAACAATACTCAGCTAGATTCAGAGTTTGGTTCATGCTGTATGATGATAGAGAAAGCTGGTACTGAAAGCAGTAGATTGTGCCTTCATATTTCCTGGGTTTTCTGGGGCTATCAATACTGAAGTAGTGATCTGTTACAGTAAATAACATTACTTATTTTATTGGTAATACCCTAGATTCCACTACAGTCTGTGAGTGTATGCACACATTGAAAAAACTGAAAATAATTGCAAAGACTTTGGCACAAGCCAGTAAAGGTGGTCCCAGTGCATGCAGTGCCTAAAGACCTTGACCTGCATTTAAAAACAATTACCATCTGTCAGCTGCAAAAGGCCACCCTACTCGGATCTACACTCATTATTCACTGATACATCACACAGTCCTAAACACATGGGAAATGTCCGACGTGTGATTGAATACAAAAGCCTGCATAGTGATATTGTTTGCTGTATATTACTCTTGTTGTGTATCTAATAATAATAATGACAAACATTTTTTCTAATAATTACAAAATCATAAAAACTTTGAACTGCAGTGTAAAAAATCCAAAAAATATGTAGCAGAAGTGTCACCATTTTTTCTAAGACGTGTAACACATATTTTCTTAATTGGAGCTTTTATGACATACGTAAAACACAACTGCATGGAATAGCAACCTATGCCACCACTAGTGCCATATGGCTCATCCTAAAAGCTGCAGATAATAAACGGAAATGCCACTCTATGTCCCTGTAAAATAGACTGTTTTTGAAGTATCTATACAATGCAGAGTAACTGCCTATCAGAAGTGCGGTCTTGTTTATGTTAAACCAAATCTGTTTTTTCATCATTTTTGAGAATAAGAGTGTGACCACATAATGTCCTGTGCTGGGAGATATTCTATTAAATTTGAGGTTCAGATGTTGAGACCTTGAGGCTAGTCAAATGACGAATCAATTTAGACTGGCAGTCAGGAATATGTTCTCCTTAATATGTCCCATGAGGGCCTTTTTAATGTGGTAAGTGTAACCATATATCTTTCTACATGCTAGTTTGGTAGCCAGTTTTAAAGCATACGTGGTTTTCTAATTATATTTGTATCCCTCCCTTCTTACAAGGCCCCTAGGTGGGATGCAGTTGCAGAAAAAAGTCAGAAATATGCTCAAAAGCCATTTAGTGACATTTATGGTGTTCCACCCTGGTTTTCTCACCCAAAACTCCAACTTCCTGTCTTAACTGTGTAATAGGAAAATAATCTGGGAAAGAAGACAGACATGCATGATAATAATAAAGTAAAAAAAGGAAATAGGCGCTCTACTGCTTTTGAAGAAATATTGAGAATTATTATAGTATCTTTTTAGAAATAAATCAAATTGTGAATGGATATGTATGAAGCTGGTGGCCACAAGAGGGCATACGCTGAATAAGAATAGCATGAGTCTCCCTTTTGCTATACAGACATTGAAATAAATTCATAGACTCAGAACTGGAAGAGACCACAGGTGTCATCCAGTTCAACTCCTTAATTGACAATAGAGATTATTTCAGTTTTGTTCCAATATCTTAAAAGTTGACCGGACTGAGGGAGAGCTACTATTCAGGAATAAGAGTACTTCCTGTACAGGCAGAAGATCTCCGGTTTGGGAGAAGAGCTGAAAAGGACTTGTGCCTGAGACCTTGAAGGCCCAATTACAATTGGAGAAAAGAGCACAAAGGGCTGAACTGGTCTAACAGCATCATATGCTAATTCTTAGTATTGTTTCTCCATGTCTTGATGTTGTTGTGTGCCTTCAATATTTTTCCAATTTATGGTGATTGTAATGAGAACATATCACAGGAGTTTATTGGCAAGATTTGTTCAGAGGAGGGATGCTTTGCTCTGAAGACAAGAGAGCATCATTTGCCCAAGGTCACCCAATGGATTTCTGTTGCCAAGTTGGAATTCAAACTGGTCTATAAATTCAATTCAATTTCTCACTTATTAATTGCCTTCCATTAAATGCTCCAGGCGATTTACATGAAACATTGCATAAGAATGTACAGCAGGAGCCATGTAGACTGTATTAAACATTAAAAGCACTGCTAAAAATCCAAGTCTTAAGCGCCTGAGCAAAGGGCCTCAAGTTGCGCATGGCCCTCATGTGGGGAGGCAAAGAGTTCAACAGGGCAGGGGCTGAGATGGAGAAGGCCCTATGTTTCATGGACTCGAGGTGTACTTCCCTGGGGCCTGGGACATGCAGTAAGTCTAGTTGGAGGAGTCTTGGTGACCACTGGCGGTGGAGAGGGAAGAGGTGGTCTCTGAGGTATGCTGGCCCTTGGCTATAAAGTGCTTTGAAGGTCAGAACCAGCAGCTTATAGAGATGATAGAGCAGATCTGTCGGAGGTTCGAACCAGGTACTGAACACATTGAGACCGGCCTCAGAGGAATGTGGTGAACCAACTGAGTGCTTGGCCACGAATTCCGGCCACGGCGAGACGATGGATCAGCAGGTCATGATTGACAGTGTCAAAGGCTGCCGTCAGATCGAGGAGTATCTAGAGTGCCGAACCCCCTTTATCCATCTGGCAACGAAGTACATTAGTGATAGCCACTAGAACTGTTTCTGTCCTGTGGCCCGGGCGAAAGCCAATGCTTAAACCACTATTCCAAGCTGGATACACCCCTTTAATCATTCACATGTATCTGAATTGACTTGTATTAGGATTTTTAATAAAAAGTACCTAGGTCAAAACTTTGTGGAGAATGGAATGAGAGTGGTTTGTGTTTATGTGCACATATTTGAGGTGAAAGTTTCAAACCTTGATTGCTGCTAATGGATGTTTAAGAGTGACTGATTACCTAAGTCAAATATTTCGGAGCCACTGGCTCTTTCAAAATGCAGCCCCTATTATCACTCTGAATAAGACAGACAGTACTAGTTGTGTTTAGACAACTTGATTGCATTAGCAAACACACAGGGAGGAAGACATCTGCACATTCCTTAGATCACTCACTCATTGCATAAATAGCAAGATATATTTTTGTTGTCCTGGGGTCTATTGTCAACAGAACTCAGCAAGCGTGCATTGCTGCTTGTTAGCTCTGATAGATAAAATATGTGCTTAACATGCCTTCCAAGACACAAACTGGGGTTGAGATACTTGGAAGAGACTAAGGACCCATACAGACAGTACCTTTATCCCAGGAGCTCCTACGGCAATAAGGAGGGTGGCCAGACACCAGTGTCTGTAAGTAATTGCAACAAAGGGCAAAAAGTGCAAGATTTGCAGATGTGGGAATATCCCGGTTCTGAGCTGGAATAGAGTTGGAAGAGACCTCATGGGCCATTCAATCTAACCCCCTGTCAAGAAGCAGGAAAATTGCATTCAAAGCACCCCCAGCAGATGGCCATCCAGCCTCTGTTTAAAAGCTTCCAAAGAAGGAGCTTCCACCACACACCGGGGCAGAGAGTTCCACTGTTGAATGGCTCTCACAGTCAGGAAGCTGTTCCTAATGTTCATGTGGAATCTCCTTTCTTGTAGTTTGAAGCCATTGTTCCATGTCCTAGTTTCTAGGGCAGCAGAAAACAAGCTTGCTCCCTCCTCCCTATGACCTCCCCTCACATATTTATACATGGCTATCATGTCCTCTCAGCCTTCTCTTCTTCAGGCTAAACATGCCAGGCTCTTTAAGCCGCTCTTCAAAGGCCTTGATCATTTTAGTCGCCCTCCTCTGGATTCTAGATTGTCAATATCTCTCTTTAATTGTAGTGCCCAGAATTGGGCACAATATTCCTTGGTCTAACCAAGGCAGAATAGAAAGGTAGCATGACTTCCCTGGATCTAGACACTATACTCCTATTGATACAGGCCAAAATCCCATTGGCTTTTTTTTTGCCGCTGCATCTCATTGTTGGCTCATGTTTAACTTGTTGTTCACGAGGACTCCAAGATCCTTTTCACACATACTGCTCTCAACCCACGCATCCCCCATTCTGGATCTTTGCATTTCATTTTTCCTGCTTAAGTGGAATATCTTGCATTTGTCACTGTCAAAATTCATTTTGTTAGTTTTGGCTCATCTCTCTAATCTGTTAAGATCGTTTTGAATTCTGCTCCTGTTTTCTGGAGTATTGACTATCCCTCCCAATTTGGTGTCGTCCGCAAACTTGATGATCATGCCTTCTAACCCTTCATCTAAATCATTAATAAAGATGTTGAACAGGACCGGGCCCAAGACGGAACCCTGCGGCACTCCAGTCGTCACTTCTTTCCAGGATGAAGAGGAAGCATTGGTGAGCACCCTATGGATTTGTCTGCTTAACTAATTACAGATCCACCTAACCGTAGTTTTGCCTAGCCCACATTGGACTAGTTTGTTTGCCAGAAGGCCATGGGCAATCTTGTCGAAGGCCTTACTGAAATCCAGTTACGCTACATCCACGGCATTCCCTGCATCTACCCAGCTTGTAGTTTCACTGAAAAAAGAGATGAGATTAGTCTGGCATGATGTTTTTGATAAATCCATGTTGATTATTAGCGATGACCACATTTGTTTCTAAGTTTTTGCAGACCACTTCCTTAACAATCTTTTCCAGAATCTTGCCTGGTATCGACGTGAGGTAATTGTTTGGGTCATCCTTTTTTCCATTCTTGAAGATTGGGACTACATTGTTCCTTCTCCAATCTGCTGGGACTTCTCCTGTTCTCCAAGAACTTTCAAAGATGATTGCCACTGGTTCCGAGATGACTTCAGCTAGCTCCTTCAATACTCTTGGGTGTAGTTGATCTGGCCCTGGGGACTCATTTAGAGCAGCCAGATATTCCTGGACAACTTTTTTTTCCAATTTGGGGTTGGATGTCCTGTAATCCCTCATTCAGTCCATCTTGCTGAGGTTGAAGATGACTTTCTTTTTGTGATAAGACTGATGCAAAGAAGGCATTAAGGAGTTCTGCCTTTTCCCTATCCCCTGGCAGCATTGTCCCATCTTCTCCTCGAAGAGGCCCTATCGCCTCCTTGTTTTTCTTTTTTCTACTGACATAAGAAAATAAGCCCTTTTATTGTTTTAATATCCCTAGCAAGCCTGAACTCATTTTATTTATTTATTTATTTATTTATTTATTTATAAATTCGATTTGGTAGACCGCTCTCTCTGGAGCCCAGAGCGGTTTACAACATAAAATCAATAAAAACATCAATAACAGATAAAGACGTATACCCAAAAGCCCCATTCCCCACAAATGACTCCGGAAGCGATAATATGCATAGGCAATACATGGCAACGGTATGTTGGCAGCTGGCGAGCTATAGGAGGCATCAGTTGGAACCAAATGCCTGCCTATATAACCAAGTCTTCACAGACTTGCGGAAAGCCAGCAAGCCCTGTATTGCTCGTATCTCCTCCGGTAGAGAATTCCAGAGGGTCGGAGCGACCACTGTAAATGCTCTCTGCCGGGTGCTCGACAGCCTACAGATCTTAATACTAGGGACTTCTAGTAGATTAAGCCCCTCTGAACGCAGTGATCTTCTGGGTTTATATGGGGGTAAGACGCTCCCTCAAGTACACTGGCCCCAAGCCATATAAGGCCTGGAAAGTTAGAACTAACACCTTGAAGGAGACCCGGAATTCAGTGGGAAGCCAGTGCAGTGCACGCAGGAGTGGGGTCACATGCGCAGATCTTGGGGCTCCCGACAGCAAGCGCGCTGCTGCGTTCTGCACCAGCTTAAGTTTCCGGATCGCCGACAAGGGTAGGCCAATGTACAGCGCATTACAGTAGTCGAGCCTTGAGATGACCGTGGCTTGGATCACCGTGGCCAGGTCACAGCGGGAGAGGTAGGGAGCCAGACGTTTCGCCTGCCGCAGATGGTAGAACGCTGTCTTGCAAGCGCAGGCAATCTGCGCTTCCATTGACAGTTGGGTGTCCAACTGGACCCCAAGGCTCTTAACTAGGGGCTGTGGGCGAAGTGCCACTCCATCAAACGTCGGCAGCTGGGTCTCTACTCCCCCCGGGCGGCCCAGCCACAAGATCTCCGTCTTCGTCGGGTTCACCTTCAATTTTGTTCTTTATCCTTGCAAATCTTTCCCCTATAGGAGTTGGCTATTTGTTTGAATTCTTCTTTGGTGATTTCTCCCTTTTTCCACTTCTTGTGCATGTCTCTTTTGAGTCTTAGCACAGTTAGAAGTTCTTTGAATATCCATTTTGGCTTATTTGCACTTGTCCTATTTTTTCTCTTTGTTGGCACTGTTTGCAATTGCGCCTTGAGTCACGCTTGAAAAACTCCCATCCATTCATAACTCCCTTGTCTTTTAGTATCTGTGTCCACGGAATGCTGCTCGGTATTTCCTTCATTTTTCAGAAGTCAGCTCTCCTAAAGTCCAAAATGCGGGTTTGACTTGTCATAGTTTGGGCATTCCCTTGTACCTCAAACTGCAGGAACACATGATCATGTGCCCCTAAGAATCCAACCACGTCAACTGCATCGATCAGGTCCTCCGCATTTGTTAGGATGAGATCGAGAGTAGCCGACCCCCTTGTTGCCTCTTCTGCCTTCTAGACCATGAAATTGTCTTCAATGCAAGCGAGGAATTTGTTGGACTTGTACTCTTGGCCGAGTTTGTTTTCCAGCAAATATCAGGATAGTTGAAATTGCCCATGACTACTATATCACTTCTTTGTGCCTGTTTGGTCAACTGTTGGCAGAAGAGCCTGTAAAACAACCCATTTCGGAAGGCCTTCAACACTTAGTGCTTCATGTAATCCATGCCGCAGTGGTATGGCTTGTTCAATTGCAACTGGGGGCGATTGTTTTACTGTTTTTATTGTTTTATTACTGTTTTATTGCTGTTTTAATTGTTGTTCTGATTGATCTTATTGTATTTGCTGCCATGTTGTGAACCGCCCCAAGCCTCCGGGAAGGAGTGGTATACAAGCATGAATAATAAATAAATAAATAAAAAACTTCATCAAGTTCTTCATTCTGGCTTGGAGATCTGCCTACGAGATCTTTTTGAGTCCCAGTTCCCTTGATTCTTATCCAGATGCTTTCAAACTGATTTACCAGATTGCTGTCTTGCATCTCTTCTGCAGCATAACAGTTTTTGACATATAAGGCTACTCTGCCTCCTCTCCCCTTTGTTCAGTTTCTGTGAAAGAGGTTATAGCCCTCAATGTCTACATTCCAGTGATAGGAGTCATCCCACCAGGTTTCAGTGATGCCTATGTCATCATATTTGTGGTGTTGTGCTAAAAGTTGGAGTTCGTCTTGATTATTTCCCTTGCTCTGTGCATTAGTGTAAAGACAAGTGAGACCCTAAGATCTTCCCCTGAGCTGTTTATTTGGGATTATTGTGCTTTCAGTACTTGGTCCTCATTGCGTTTGTGCAGCCCTCCGTTTAGCCTTCTGGCGGTTCCTTGACATTGTGGGTAAAGTACTGTTTGCAAGGCTGTTTTCCCTCTCCCCCAGTGGACCTAGTTTAAAGTGTGCCTGTGAGCACTTTAAACTATGAGTCTATGAGCAAAAAGGTGTTTTCCTACTTGTGTGAGATGTACCCCATCCCTTGCCAGTAGGCCATCCTTCTGGAAAAGCAGGCCATGGTCGAGGAAGCCAAAGTGTTCCTCCCGACACCATTTTCTAAGCCAGTTTATTGACCTGTACTATTTTTTATGGTCCTTGTAGGGCTGTGTCTTACAACTGGGAGGAGGGATGAAAAGACCACCTGTACATTACACTGTTTTAGCTTTGTTCCAAGACCTTAGTTGACATGGATTCTAGCCAACCAGCAAAAATCTTATTTAGTTATAATTAATTAGTGTGACTAGATTACAAATAGTTGAGGAAAGAAGGCCTGCTCAATATTTGAAAGTGTCTGTTACGTTGTCTCTTTCCACATGATGACCTTACGTGAACAAATAATGACATAATCTCTGTAGGATGAGGCACTTGCTTGATTATATGAGTTGAGCCCATATTAGTTTATTATTATTGATATTATTATTATTGTATTGTTCTTCAGCAATGGTTAAAAATCATTTGTTGTTGTTTGTAGTCCTATTTTTTTTACTTCTAACCCCCATTTATAGTTTCTTAATTTCAACAGCTTGATATGATAATTTTAAAGAAAAATAACAAACATTTCCGCTGGCATATCGCTTTTTAGTTCTTTCTTTTTACCTCCCCTTGACAACGTTTTTGAGTGCCACTGTTGTTAGTTTCCTTTTTCTTATTGAGTATGAGGTATGTATATTGTACATCTTCCGATATATAATATACTGAGCTACAAGTTAGATGAAAGAATATGCCTGGTTGTTGTCTTACTCTAATCTCTCAACTTTGGTTTTCCTGTCTCTGTGTGTGCATGTTTGTATGAATTCGTTATGTGTTTCCCACCTCCACATCCACACTTTCCTATTCCATCTCCAAAGATGATTTTAAAAGATGTGGACTCCCTTCTGTATGTGGACACAGATGTCCTCTTCTTGCGACCCATTGATGACATCTGGAGGTTTCTGACAGCATTCAATTCTACACAGCTGGCTGCAATGGCACCAGAACATGAAATACCAAAGATTGGTTGGTACAGTCGCTTTGCTCGCCACCCATATTATGGAACAACTGGAGTAAATTCTGGTGTCATGCTTATGAATTTAACCCGTATAAGAAATGCCCAGTTTAAGGTAAGATGTTGGGTTTTTTTGGAAGGAATACCAACTTAAGGATCATGTTTTGCTCCTTTCTTTCTGCATGCTCATATAGAACTTTGTCAGTCTAAATGCTTTGGTTCATTTTTACATGGCTGACCATATATGACAGAAGTCCCCACCCCCAAGTTGGCCCCACAGCTCCAGCCTTTGTGGTTCTGTCAATCCCCATTGCTGTGCTACCTTGAATATTTGTCCTTTAGTCCGGGGATTGAAATTCTTTTTGTGGTCAAATGTGTTGACTGTATTGATCCAGTGGGCTCAGTGTAATAAAGCATGGTCGGCTGTCCTTTATTAGCTATTAAAGTAATACCTTCAGAGTGATATATAAAATAAAACAAGTTGTTGATTTTGTTGTTGTTATCTTGATTTATTTATGTAACTCCATCAGGAGTACAGGAGCTCCCGGTGATGCAATGGGTTAACCCAATGTGCCGGCAGGATTGAAGATGGACAGGGTGGAGGTTCAAATCTGGGGACAGTGCGGATGAGCTCCCTCTGTCAGCTCCAGCTCCCCATGCGGGGACATGAGAGAAGCCACCCATAAGGATGGTAAAACATCAAAACATCCTGGTGTCTCCTGGGCAACGTCCTTGCAGACGGCCAATTCTCTCACACCAGAAGCGACTTGTAGTTTCTCAAGTCTCTCCTGACACAAAAAAAGTACAAGCAAAAATGTATTATATAACAATTAGGTTAAATTCCCTGATTTTTTCCTCATTAACAATTTCCCAAACCATTTTAGATCTTACCAACCTAACTTGTTCTCAGAGAAACCTTTAGCTTGTGGCCTTTTGCCCCTCATAGGCCTCCCTTCACGACTTGCAATGAGCTGTGTGATCGTTTGGTTCTACCCGGGTTTACCCAGCCTCTCACTTCATACCATGGGACATTCAGAAAGTATTGTTGAAGGCTTTCATGGCAAGAATCACTGGGTTGCAGTGAGTTTCCCGGGCTGTATGCCCATGTTCCAGAAGTGGTCTCTCCTGATGTTTCACCCACATGTATGCAGACATCACAGTTTGTGAAGTCTGTTGGAAACTGGGTAAGTGAGGTTTATATATCTGTGGAATCTCCAGGGTGGGAGAAAGAACTCTTGTCAGTTTGAGGCAAATTTGAATGTTACAATTGGCCACCTTGATTAGCATTGAATGGCCTTGCACTGAATTGCCAGCCAGCATTGAATTGCCAGTGGCTAATCAAGGAGGCCAATTGTTCCATTCGCACTTGCCTCAAACAGACAAGAGTTCTTTCTCCCACTCTGGTCATTCCACAGATATATAATCCTCACTTGCCTATTTCCCAACATAACTCACAACCTCTGAGGATGCCTGCCATAGATGTGGGCGAAACGTCAGGAGAGAATGCTTCTGGGACATGGTAAGCCTGGAAAACTCACAGCAATACAATTCAGAAAGTGGTCTTCTAAGAAATGCATTTTTTTTATTACTGAGATGAATAAATTTTCTAATAGGGCTCAGAATATTATAGATAAGTTGACTATGAATTGCCGTGCTTTGGGGTGAAAGATTTGTCATTTTAGGTCTTCAAGTGTTGCTACAAGTGAGCATATGATTTGTGTAGCTTTGTGGTCATGATGGGTTTTTGCAGACCTGAGAAAAAAGAGGAACTGCTCTTCAGACAGTATTTCTGCTAACTCTTAAGTCCCACCCCAAAAAACTACACATGCTTCAAATGTGATCATGGTACTAAGATATAGATGGCAGTGGTCCCTATTGCTACATTTTTCCTGTTGTGATTTAAACTATTTTTAAAAAAATTAAGTACATTTTAAAATTTCATTTCAGAACAGTATGATACCGACAGGTCTGACATGGGAAGAAATGTTATACCCTTTATACCAAAAGTACAAAAACTACATTACTTGGGGAGACCAGGACTTGCTCAATATTATTTTTTCCTTTAACCCAGGTACATGCTGCATTAACTGTATTTGTATGTATCATAGACTTTTGTGCATATTGTCATTTGAATGTGTGAAAGAGTAGTCTGTAGAATTTTCTTTCTCTTCTTTTGAATCTACTGTTTGAATTGCTAGCACTGAAGATGAGAACATATTCAATATTTTAAGTGTTTGCCCCTTCAAATTGTTCCCCACAGTCATAGTTGTGTGGGGAGCACTTGGTTGCTATGTTACTGAAAGCCAAAAAATTACTTTGCTAGTACAGAAAAGTAGGAAACGGCTTCTCTTTCTGTGTGGCTAGAGCAGGCATGGGCAATCTTCGTCCCGCCAGGTGTTTTGGACTTCAACTCCCACAATTCCCACGGTTGTTAGGAATTGTGGGACTTGAAGTTCAAAACACTTGGAGGGCCCAAGTTTGCTTATGCCTGGGGTAGATACGAGGACCAGACAGTCTAACCCACCAAATTAGATTATATGCATACTGTATATTGTTTGTTTATCTAAGCCAGTGTTTCCCAACCTTTTTTGAGCCACGGCACACTTTTTACATTTGCAAAATCCTGGGGCACACCACCAACCAAAATGACACAAAATGACACTCTAACACAGTAATACATATCGTTAATATGTTTTTAAAATGTATTTATACACTCAGTGTGAAACCTGGGCCTGTTTCGATGAACACAACATAGATATCCTGGCAGGAATGGCAGAAAGACACAAACTTCCCACACAGAACTCCCATAACCAAGAGAAAATGCTACCGTATAAGAGTTTGGTGGGCATTGACCTTGAGTTTTGGAGTTGTAGTTCACCTATATCCAGAGTGCACTGTGGACTCAAACAATGTTGGATCAGGAGCAAACTTGGCATGAATACTCAATATGCCCAAATATGAACGCAGATGGAGTTCAGGGGAAATAGACCTTGACATTTGGGAGTTGTAGTTGCTGGGATTTATAGTTCCCTACAATCAAAGAGCATTCGAACCCCACCAATGATAGAACTGGGCCAAACTTCCCACACAGAACCCCCAGGAGGCAAGAGGAGGTCTCTACTTGGGAAAGGGAGGCAGGTCTTCCCAATGCATGGAGAGGAGAGACCAAGTAGACAACGGGTGGGGAGGGGGTGTTTGTAATGTTGTGCCTTTATCGAGGTAGGTTTCTTAGGGTTTTATACTTCAACACACTACTCCCCCTTGGAGGTTTCAATTTCCCATGGCACACCTGATGATCGCTCACGGCACACTAGTGTGCCACGGCACACTAGTTGAGAAACACTGATCTAAGCCAGGGGCCCTCAAACGAAGGCTCGGGGACCGGATATGGCCCTCCAAGGTCATTTACCCGGCCCTTGTTCAGGGTCAACCGGTCTGAAACTACTTGAAAGCACATAACAACAACAACAATCCGATCTCATCAGTTAAAAACAGGCCCACACTACCCATTGAAATAATAATTTTATATTTGTTAAAATTGTTCTTCGTTTTAATTATTGCATTGCTTTTAAGTGTTTTTGCACTACAAATAAGATATGTGCAATATGCATAGGAATTCATTCATGGTTTCCCCCCAAATTATAACCTGGCCCTCCAACAGTTTGAGGGACTGTGACCTGGCCCTCTGTTTAAAAAGTTTGAGGACCTCTGATCTAAGCCATGCTTTTAGGGGAATTGCATTTTTTAATATCAAAGTTTCTGTGCTGTGAAAGTTTTATGCTCCTGAATGTAGCTGTGCCAGAAGAAAGCAAGGGTGAAAATGTATTGGTCTTTAGGTGTGTTCATGTAACATTAGATTATGGTCTAGTATTGAATCTAAACAATTTGTTTACATTTTTAAAGGTCTCCTATTCCTCCTGTCTCTAAAATATTAGCTAAACTGTATAAGCAGAAAAATTGTAATAATTAAATGTATTTCTGTCTCAGGTGTAGTTTTTGCATGACAGAATTCAGATATATCTGTAGATTTGTTGCTATATGTTAAGACTCCCTCCCCCTCCATTTTCCATCTGTTCTCCAAATGTGTTTTCCAGAATGTCTCTACCTGTTTCCTTGCCAATGGAACTATCGGCCAGACCACTGTATGTATGGCAGCAACTGTAAAGGAGCAGAGGAGGAAGGCATTTCCATTCTCCATGGGAACAGGGGTGTCTACCACGATGATAAACAGCCTACTTTCAAAGCACTCTTTGAAGTCATACGTGATGTAAGTTTTTGTTTATTTTTTAATCTGTTGTGCTCTACTGCTATAGTGATACAGTGGCAAGGAAGGCCTTAGAATACATTGAAGAAATGTCACTCTACCTCTAAAGCTGTAGAGCAGAAAGACAGCCCACTGGAGAGTGTTGAAGGAAAATCACTCTAGTGCAATTAAAGACAGTGATACAGTGGGGAAACTTGTGTTTTAAATACCCTAAATTTATTTATTTACAGTATTTATACTCCGCCCTTCTCACCCCGCAGGGGACTCAGGACGGATTACAATGTACACATATATGGCAAACATTCAATGCCATTTAGATATACAACATATATAGACAGACACAGAGGCAATTTAACATTCCAGCTTTCCGGCTTCATGAGGGTATGCTCGATTCTGGCTACACGGGGGAGCTGCCACTTCACCGTCCACTTGTGACACTGAGACCGTGATGGAGTACTTCCTCATTCCTACACATGCTGCTGGAAGGTTTTATGCTGTTGTAAATTAGTTAAATTAGCCTCCCTGCATAAAACGGTACCTAAATTTCCAACTTGACAGATGCAACTTGTTTTCGGGCTACATAGTTCAACAGCAGGCTAGACTATTAATGGTTGGGAGCTCACTCCGACCCAAGCTGGCTTTGAACTCATGACCTCTCGGTCAGTAGTGATTTAATGCAGCTGGCTACTAACCAGCTGCACTATAGCCCAGTCCATGGACAAAGCAGGCATGGACAAACTCCGGTCCTCCAGGTGTTTTGGACTTCAACTCCCACAATTGCTAACAGCTTACCGCCATTAGGAATTGTGAGAGTTGAAGTTCAAATCACCTGGAGGGCTGAAGTTTGCCCATGTTTGGTATAAAGCCGCCAAGTCCCATCTGATCTTGGAAGCTAAGCAGAACCAGTTTTGTTTAGTACTTGAATGGGATACTGCCAATGTACACCTGGTGCTGTAGGCACCACAAGAAGGATCAGGTAAACCCATTCCTTGCCTAAGAAAACCTTACGAAATTCTTGGGAGTTGGCATAAGTTGGTAGGCAACTGGAAGGCATATACACAGGCTGTGCAAAAGTAACAGCATTTCCGCAAATAGCCAAATAAACGTAAGAGTAAGAGTAAGGTAAGAGTATGGGGGTGGTCCTGGTAAGCCATCTCAAACTAATCCCCTGTGTGGCCCAGTTAGAGCATAAACGATAGCTACATTCACAGGGCAAAAATCTGAAATGTGAAAGACAGCATTACTATCTCAGTAGCTTAGTGGTATAAGCTGTGCACTTCTCGGAAGAATGAGCGACTAATGTGAAGATGCAGCTAGACTCTAAAGAGGAAATCATGCTGGAAATATGTCTGTGGGACCATAATTCACTGAAAGAGGGTTTTTAAAAAATGGAATGCAATTAAAAATGTAACACATCTTGTCTGTCTTTTTCATTTTTAGTTTTCCTTTGAAGACAATCTCTTCCAATCAATGTACTACCCACTCCAGACTAAATTCCTTGATACTGTGCACACTTTATGTGGGCGAATTCCACAAGTGTTTTTGAAACAAATTGAGAGAACTATGAAGAAAGTATATGAAAATCGAGTGATTGTCAACATTGGGGCCAACTTCAGATTGTAATTGTGGATTTTGATGCAATTTTCATTTTTATGCAACCTGCTTGAAGCATCTGAATGAACTGGATTATGATTTTTAAAGCTGCAATCTTATACATCTACTTCTGAGTAGACAGGTATAGGGTTGCATTGAGGCAGACAGCTGTCAGGGTGTTCTTAAGGTTGGTTAATGAGGTTGGCGATAATGAACATTGACATATCTGGAAAACATCTCAGAATTTCAACAGAAGACTTAGAAAATATGGACAAATATGACTTTTTTAAGATTGACAATTCTAAAGCCTGATTATGGGCAACTCCAATGGAAGTAAATTACTTTTCAGCATGAAGAAAATATGGTCACCATTTAATACAGTGGTGGGACCAATTCCCTCCATAAACTTTCCTACAGACCAGTGTTTCCCAATCTGTGGTCTGTGGACCACCAGTGGTCCGCAAGAACATAAAAATGGTCCACGGTCTCACTGTTGCAACAAAAGCGACTGGTCTCGTGAAACCCACTTACAGTGCCGAGGCTTATTCAATATGGTTTTCTGTGGGCAGGCAGATGGCGACTACTGAATGGGATATGTTCTGTATCAGAAACTAGAGCTGATGTGGTCTATCCAATGCAATTTTTCTGAATCAGCACCTCAAATAACCAAACCGAATCTAAAGTTGACCAAAAACTGATTCTTAACCCTTTTGGTAATAATGTTGGAGAATGGTCCCTGGTTAAAGTGGTCCCTGGACAAGTGATCCCTGGTCAAAGTGGTCCCTAGTCAAAAAAAAAGGTTGGGAACCACTGCTACAGACCATCCACTTCCCACAGGAAGCCTTACTTCATTTTCCTCTCAAAGTGGCAACAGGAAGTATGGGGCCCTTGTGCATTTTCATGTGTTTTCATGCATTGAGAGATCCTTTCTGCATGGTTTGAGAGCAAAAATTGCCTAAAAATATTGCTGAGTTCTAAAAAATCAAATTGTAGACTGGGGCAGAGGATTTGGGGGAATTGCGTGGTTTTGAGGATACAAAAGTCAGTCCATACTGCACAATTCGTTCACTCCCAATTTAGTGTATTAACAGGGCTATTTTATACATATTTACTTATACATGACCCTCATTTATAGTGGGAATGAGATGTGTATAGACTATTGCTTGCCTTATTAAGTTTCAACTGCCTAGGAAAATGAACAGCCTGATGGTGGATGATATAAATATTGGCTGAAAACTGAATTTTTCTGTGCAGTTATGTAAGCCTTTAAAGTCATTACCTAGTATGTAGAAGTAATTACGCACACTATGCTTACAGGGACCACTTAAATTTTATGGCAGAGGACAAGAATGAATACATTCTAAGTGACGACACTCTGTTTTCTTAGACATTATAGCATTTTGGATCTGGCCACAACTCACATAAGGGTTTGTCCTCCACTGGAACTACAAAATTCAGTCAAGCCATTGGCCATGTGGTTCACACTTCACTAACTGAACCAACCGTATGGATAGCCCACAGGGGGATAAACGCTTTGCAATAACAGTCATGCAAGAATATTAATGGATCATTAATTAAAGTATGAGTACGACACATATAAAATGAAGGAAACATTATTGTTACAGCATGCTTGCCTTATAATGCCAATTTAGACAAGAAATTGACCCTTTCGGTGGCAACAAAGGTAAGGTGACAGTGACTACAGCATGAATGCCATAGAAGCAAAATCTATTCCAAACTGTAACAAAAGTTAAAAATAGAGGTGTAAGCAGTCTGCGCCCTTCAAGGTCCCTGTGGAGCCAGTGTGCCTCTCTCAGCACCTGCTAATATAGTAATTTGGACTTCTGATGTTGGCAACATATTTCTATCTTGTAGCATAGAACAAGGATGAAAATAACATTTTCAAGAGCTTGGACAGATCTGAGGATGTTAAGCTAGCAGTTGTCAGGGGTTCATGTATGCAACCGCGTTTAAAAGAATGCTAGCATTAAGGCTTGCTTGTTTAAATACAGAGAACAGGGTATGTTTATTTTGGAGAAGGTTAAGACGAGATATTCTAGCCATATTTAAATGTTTGAAATAATGCCATATTGAAGCGAGAACAAGCTTGTTTTCTGCTGTTCCAGAGATTAAAACATGGTGCAACTGATTCAAACTACAGAAAAACAGATTTCACCTAAACTTTAGGAAGAACTACCTGACAGTAAGAGCTATTCAACGGTGGGATATGCTGCCTTGGAGCAGGGCGAAGTCTCCTTCTCTGGAGGTTTTAAAACACAGGCTGGGTGGCCGTTTGTTGGAAGAGTTTTGATTGTTTATTCCTGCGTGGTAGAATGGGGTTGGGCTGGGTGGCCTTTGTGGCCGCTTCTAATTCTATGATTCCATATTAACACAGCCAAATGAAAAATTTAGTTTCAGCACCAAAAGCACTCAAATAACACCAAGGGTAAAAGAGCAAGCAGCAGTGGTGTGCAATGCATGGCAATAACTAACTACCAGTGTTTCCTCTACATAGTGTCGTCTCATTAATGTATTATCTCATGGGCAGGTGGGGTGGAATAGGGAAAACTTCTCCCTGCAAGTGTTTACAAAGAAAATGACAACAGCACCATTGGTGATATTTCCTCTCTGTGGATGGGTAGGAGTATGCCTAAAGGGCCAAGTAGGCTCTTCTTCTTTATGAAGGCCTATTAGCCAGTTGTTAGGGTGACATGAGACTCTGTGGTTATGATGCAACACAGAGTTAAGTGTCCTTAAATCCATTAATCTCAACAGGTTTAAAGTGTGCTTACATCTGTGAATGATTGTACCCTTTGTCATCTCTGTTGACAGGTTAACACAGCTGCTCTTCAGAAATTTGCCCTATATAGTTGTTAGGGAGGGGGGAGAAAGATGTTTCAGATTGCAATCTTTTATGGAAATACAGAATACTGTGTTTGGAAAATTTTGAAAAGATTAAGTCAGTTATCTTATTGCCGCAAAAGCAACCAAGAGTATTATGATAACTTTAAAATGAACACATTTGATACGATGTAGGCTTTTACGGCTATGGAGGCCGCTGCTTCAAATGCATGAAAAATTACTCAGATTTTCAGATAAGCACAATGAGCTCAGAGGGCAATCAAATGAAAAAATAGTACTTTCATAGTGACACTATTAACCCTGCCAATTAACAAAATAGTTGTTGCATATAACACAACTGTTTTGTGGTAATTGCCACAATTAGTACTTTTTGCATGTAATTGCTCTCTGACCTTAGTTTGACTTGGAAATATAGCTGAAATTCTGGACAACATTTAATGTGTCTGATGGCAATGGTTATATTTTGCAAAGCCCTAGAAGACCACATTGCACCTGTGAAATCCAAGGGACTGCAACATCTGCTGGAACTCGTTTTAAAAGTGATATAAATGCCAACATTTTATTCTAGACGGGCCTTTTTGCCTTTAATATCTTTATAACTGGAAGAAATGGATGCTGCATCTCATTACCATACACTCTTTGCAGTAAATGCTGCGCTTCTTCCTTCCTCAAGAAAATTACATTCCTGCAGCAAATAGTCTTGTACCTCTACTTTCAATATTTATTTTGGAGGAACAAGGGTGTACATAACTCTTGAAATGTCATACAGAAATACAAGAGAACCTACAGAGTTCTTAGCTGCCAGGGTTCTCCAAATATAGAATATCACTTCAATGATAGATTAATCTAGGTGGCAACTGCATATGTTTTATCCAGTGGTGAAAGCCACAATTGAGCCAGAAGGAGGTATGTGGTGCATTGGCTAAGAGAAAGAGAATAGATGAAACAAAGCCTTTAAGTATGCACACAGTGTTGACAATATTACCAAAATAAAACCCCACACTAACCAAATGTGTAAGTATCATAGTATGGTTTACATTGATTGACATATAGTCCTGGAAGATCATTGAATTTGTGTCAGGCAATGATCCCTGAGCTTTTTTTTTTTTTAAATCAATTGTGGTTTAGTGACCTTCTTGTTTAGTCTGGTTCTATGCAAGATTTAAGATATTCTGCAAAATGCATAAAAATGTAGTGGAAGTATGCTGGTTTCTTTGGGCAATCTCTGTTGTGTTGTTAGGTTCCACAATTTGTGGAATCCCGTCCCCCCAAAAAAACCTTATTGATACTACATTTGTTAAGACTTGACAAGATGTTTGAAAAGCTACCTTCAAACATTGGACTTGGGCACAAGGAGAAACACCATCTGAAAACAACCCATTTTAGTCACCTTCCTTTCCTTTAAAATACGATCTGTAATCCATTCTATGTATTCCAACTTCCTGTTCAAAACCCAAGTTCCACTGTTTCAATTCAGTGGTTCTCAACCTGTGGGTCCCCAGATGTTTTGGCCTTCAACTCCCAGAAATCCTAACAGCTGGTAAACTGGCTGGGCTTTCTGGGAGTTGTAGGCCAAAACACTTAGTGGCCCACAGGTTGGGAACTGGTACACTATAGGAACAAAACTGGGTGAGTTACTACATAAGAAGAGATCCAAGAGACTTGACTTTGTTGAAGTATTTTTTCATATTGTTTAATTTGTTTACAGATGTTTCTGTTTTTCATTTTTACAAGAAACCTTTTTTATTTGCTATATGAAGGAGTTAAACATAAAAACCTTTCTGTATAGTATCAATGGAATCATGCAAGAAAAATATTTATGTTATGCATTGTTATTGTGCATGTGCTTGGCTGCAACTGTGGGAATGTTTTGAAACAATTGTATGCTTTTTAAATGTTTACTCATTTAATCATAATAATTTATACTTAACTTTCAGCACTATATCACATTTCAATTTTAATTGTTACTTGCTATTGTATTAATATGTTGTACTTATTGCTGATTTCTTTAAAATAGCTATCACTTTTTCTAAATGACTGAATATATAAGCCCTTCATCTTCCTCAGCCATATACATTATTATATTCTGGCCTAGCACAAGTTTATGGGAAGGACATTTTCTATCTATTGTGACTAAGGAGGAAGAGAAGTACAAACCAATATAAAATAAAGTCACAAGATGGGAAGCACATGGGTTAAATATATGTTTCTAGCTAAAGTTTTTTTTATAGCAATCCTGTGGTAAAGCCACAGTGTTGATCACCTACTTGCCAATTAGCCATCTGTACTATAATATGCATTAAATGTAATCAGTGAGTTCTACATCAGTGCTGCTTAAGCATCCAATACAGAAGACTGGCAATTGGGCAGGGACCGGCACCTATTTGTGCCCATTGACCACAACCATTCCTTCTTTCCTACAAACTTGAAGTGCACCATCACCCGTCTACAAATGAACACTTTGTGTAGCACTGTTGTATGGCATTCAGATGCTCATATTCAGGGTGATAGTTCATGCATGTCAGTATCAATTTCAGACTTCACTAACTGAAAGGATCTTTGTGACATCTTAAAGCGACAGTGTCCATTAGGGACTAGACAATATTGGGCTGTGTTTATTGTTGTTATGAATCCACAAATAATTGTACACCTTCGGTTACAGGAAAGATTAAACTGAACCATATGACCACCTGTATTACAGGTAACACAAACTGGCCATTACTTTTGTAGTCATGCTCAAAGGAAATCCTTTAGGAATCAGTACCCCATTTCCCTGAAAATAAGACATACCCATAAAATAAGCCATAGCAGGATTTCTAAGCATTTGTGCAATCTAAGCCATCACCACCACCCCTCTGAAAAAAAGAAATAGTGATAGATGTGGCTTTCCAGCGTACAAGATCGGCTCTTCCTGTCAGGTCCCAGTTGTCCTGTGTGCGCTGCAAGTTGAGGCATGGAGGGAGACATAGAAGGTGAAAGTAAAAGTCTCCTCAGTGAAGTGAGGAGCAGGACGCTCTGCTTTAGGTATTGTGTGCCCTCAGGGAGAAGTAAAACTGTGGCTGCCGTTTTACTCAGCACTGTCGGTCTCTTATCCCCAGCACCAACCAGCAACACTCTGTGGGTCTCTCTCGCCCCCCACAAACACCAGTAAAGCTGCTGCTTCCAGGACTGTCCAGCAACAGCCTGTGAGTCTCTCTCACCGCACACAAACTGAGGATAGGGGAAAAGCTTCAGCAAGCAGTCTGCTATTGAGCCCAGAGAGATCATCCCATAAATGCAGGTTGTTGTACCATACGTAATTAAAAAATAAGACACCCCTCGGAAATAAGCTATAGTGTGTCTTCTTGAGGAAAAATAAATGTAAGACAGTGTCTTATTTTCAGGGAAACATGGTACTAACTGCATTCTAACTATTTATTTACAGTCCCACACATTCATAGGTGTCTCTTTTACAGATTTGATTATTCACAAGCTTGTAGTTGCTGCTCAACTATTTCAACCTCGCCTCATTCCTCCACCTGCCTTTCCATTTCCTGCCAAAAGTACCAGCCCTTCATTCCACTTCCTACCTTCCCATCAAGAAAACTTCTGTTACTAGACTTAAAAACTTACCTGTTACTTTGCTGCCAGATTTTACAGTACCTTTCAGCAGGAAATTAGTTTGAAACCAGGCACCAGAGAGGGAAGATGTGAATGGTTGGGAAAAGCATTTAAAATCTGGTTGACTTTATGGTGGAAAAGGGGGTGACATGCATATTTTGTGGGAGGTCTTTTAATATTTTTCCACTTTTGCCAGGGGTCTTGGGTCCCTAACCTCAGTGCATGGCACACTCCTGTTGAAGGATGATCCTATGCAGAGTTCGATATGGCAGCCTTTTTATTTTATTTCAACCTTAGACGTGCCTATCTGTCCATACTATCAGGCTGCAGGTATGTTTGATTTCAACACTTGTCTGATCTTTGCCTCAAAGGGTTTGAGGTTTGATGTTGTTTTGATGATTCAAGCTCAAGAGATCTTACAAGAACAAATCAAGTTTCTCAACATCAAGCATGTCAAGAGGTACCTTGATCCGAATCGGGTTTTATCAATAGTTAAGTTGTTTCTGTATGTGAAGCTAGAATCTTTATAACTTCATGAGATTTGAAATTCAAAACTGCTAGCTGATGTAGACTTGCCAAGCAAAAACTAAAAACTCCTAACTTCCCCTGGAAAATATCAAGAGAATTGTACTGCACTCTCAGATCCTCAAAACTTTGCATAAAACATCTCCCATAGGCACATAGGATTTTCTGAATAATATGTTTAGGCATGCTGTTATACCCTTTCATTTGTTCAACACAAACACTTGAAAATGGTTCCTGAAATATTTCCTTAAAGGTATTTGATGAAAGAAATGAAAAATTTAAGGTGCTTTTTTTTTTTATCCCAACTAGTGATGAGTCCATCGAAGTCCTTGTTCTTTGTGGCTCTATGATTATGTGTAACAAAGTGAGACATCAACATAAGTTGAAATGCGAGTGGAAATGACAAAATGTCTATTATGTGTATGTGTGTGCAAAAGTGTTAGCATGTTGGTAAGGAACTGCAATCAATGTCATGTCAGTTCCGCATCTTGCATATTTTTTTATTTGACAAATGCGCCCAATGTTTATATACCTCCTAAGGAGGTAATTATAGTGCATTTCGAAGTCATTTAAAATGTTAGGCTTACCATGTAAATAAATGAATATTTGAGCAAAATGCATGCTTGGGTAATCTCTTTTTTCCTTGAATGAATGAATACAATAGCTCATGCTGCACGATTTTAGTAGATACTGGCTAAGATGACACATGAAAGTATTAGCTATAAAGCAATCAATTCACTAAATATGCAATAAAAGTGTGTTACTGTTAGACTGGGAGCCCTCAGTGGTGCAGTGGGTTATTTATTATTATTATTATTATTATTTAGCACATTTGTATACCGCTCCCTCTCAGTCCGAAGGCAACTCAGGGCAGTTTACAATATCATAAAAACACTTAGAACAAATTAAAACATAACACGCTGATTAAAATAATAACAATAAAAACATGAATACATCTCAAAGATAAAATCATAGTCCGATCTCATAGCCCATTGTTCCAAATACTATGCCAGTTACACTGCCTTTTCAAATGCCTGCTCAAATAGCCAAGTTTTAACTTTTTTTGTAAGGCCAAAAGAGAGGGGGCAGATTTAATGTCCCTGGGAAGGGCGTTCCACAGCCGAGGGGCCACCGCTGAAAAGGCCCTGTCTCTCGTTCCCACCAACCACATTTGTGACGTAGACAGTCAAGAGCAGGGACTCGCCAGACAATCTTTACATCCTAGATGGTTCATAAGGGGATATACGTTCGGACATGGTAAGTTGGGCCAGAACAGTTTAGGGCTTTATAGGCCAAAGCCAGCACTTTGAATTGTGCCCGGTAGCAGACTGGCATCCAGTGGAGCTGGCACAACAGAGGAGTAGTATGCTCCCTGAGCCCCATTCCTGTTAGTAATTTGGCTGCCATCCGTTGGACCAGTTGAAGCCTCCTAGCAGTCTTCAAAGGCAACCCCATGTAGAGCTGAGCGGAGAAGAGTAAACCGCTGAGCTGCTAAACATGCTGACTGAAAGGTCAGTGGTTCGAATTGAAGGAGCAGGGTATCTCCTTCTTCAGGAGATAGCCCCCCCAGGCTTTCGAGCCTTCCACCAGCCAAGATCTACCGGCCGGGGCGGGGGAGCGGGCCTGGTTGTAAAAGACACTGTTACTACCTCGGTCCTCCAGACACCAGAGATGGCCGGCATAGAGTGCCTGGGAGCGACCCTAGGAATGGGAGAAAAGACGGGGATTCTGGTGGTTTACCGAGCCCCTGGGGCCCAAAAGGAGGCCACGTCTGCCTTGCTGGACCTGATTGCGGACTGGGCCCTGAGATTCCCCCGGCTCATCGTACTGGGTGATTTTAACATCCACCCGGACACAGATCCACTCACACCTAGCGAGGGAGTTCCTCCAACACATGGATGCTCTAGATCTCCCCAGGACCGAAACGGGCCCCACACACCAAGCTGGCCACGCGCTGGACCTGATCTTTAGCCACGGTCTAGCCATAAAACACCGAGAAACCAGAACAGTGCCTTGGTCGGACCACCTGACCGTGAGGGCAGATATTGACACCCTTCTCATAGAAAGGTCGGAGCCAAAGACCATCTTAGTCCGCCAAAGGAGTTCGATGACCCCGAGTGCATTCACGGCTGCTCTGGAACCTTTGGAGGTCCCCGGAGGATCGCTGGCAGATCTGGTTGCCAGGTGGAACAGCGTCCTCTCGAGGGCCATCGACCATGATCTGTTACTCCGCCGCCTGGTTGCCTCCGGGATCCAAGATAAGGCTCTGACTTGGCTAGGATCGTTCCTGCGGGGTCGCTCGCAGCGGGTCGAGTGGCAGGGCCAGGTCTCCAGGAAATGCGGGCTGGAGTGTGGGGTCCCTCAGGGTGCCATCTTGTCCCCACCCTTTTCAACATCTATGTCCAGCCCCTGGCCAGTATCGCTAGGAGCCATGGTTTCAGCTGCTACCTACCAATACGACGACACACAGCTGCTGCTGAAGCTCGACCCAGGGATGTCGTCAGTGCCCGAAAGCTTTAGTCAGGGGCTGAGGGCGGTGACAAGCTGGCTCAGAGCACACAGGCTAAAAATCAATCCGGCAAAAACGGAGATCCTCTGGCCTGGCCGACCCGACCCTCACTCACCACTACCATTCTTTGAAGGCGAGCCCCTGTCCTCGGTTCCGGCGGTGAAGAGCCTGGGAGTGATCCTGGACGAGAGACTGACGATGGAAGCCCAGATCCAGGCTGCAGCCAAGGGTGCCTTCTTTCATCTTCGCAGGGCCCGACGGTTGGCCCCCTACCTACCATCAGAGGCGCTGAAGACTGTGATACATGCCACCGTGGTCTCTCGACTCGACTATTGCAATGCCCTGTATGCGGGTCTACCGCTGTCCACGACTCGGAGGTTGAGACTCGTTCAGAATGCAGCGGCCAGACTCATTTCCGGGGCATCGGCTAGGAACCATATTTCACCAATCCTAAAAGATCTTCATTGGCTGCCCACAGAGTTCAGAGTGATCTATAAACTCATGGCGCTAACCTTCAAAGCACGGCAAAGAATCGGACCAGCCTATTTGGGCGATCCATTTGACAGACCAACGCAGCGAAAGACCAGCGCGTGCAATAAATGGTGACCGTATAGCTATCCCAGGGTGAGAGAGGCCCGGCTGACAGAGACCCGACGGAGAGCCTTCTCTGTGGTGGCCCCTATGATCTGGAACACGCTTCCGCCTGCTCTCAGGGCCACATCGGCCCCAGCCAGATTCCTGTCTGACTTGAAAACTTGGCTCTTCTGCCAGGCGTTTAGGGATTGACTGGATGGCCCGGAGGCTGGGCCCTCTATGGCTCTCTGTACCTGTGTTTTTAATTGATGTACCTGTGTTTTTTTTTAAATGATGTAAGTCGCCCGGAGCACCAGCAGTGGAGGGCGACTCACAAGAAATAAAGTTATTATTATTATTATTATTATTATTAACCTCCGCTGTTAACCCCAGCTTTGCCAACCTAGCAGTTCAAAATGTGAGTAGATCAATAGGTACCACATCGGCAGGAAGATAACTTCATGCAGTCATACTGGCCACATGACCTTGGAGGTGTTTATGGACAACACCAGCTCTTCAGCATAGAAATAGAGATGAGCACCACTCCCCAGAGTCAGACACAACTAGATTAATGTCAAGCAGAAACATTTACCTTTATCTTTTATTGTTAGACTAGTTGAGAAAGTCAATAAATGTTTCACAAAAAAGGACAAAGATGGATAAGTTAAATGTGATAGACCATTTGCAGACAGAAAAGATTGCATGCCAAGCCATGAAGTGCATGTTTTCTTTTTAAGTGTTGGAAAGCATAGCTCATTTTCATTTTTGAGGACCTGTAGTTATGAAGAGTTAAATTCTATTTTAATCTTTACCTTGTGATGGTTTTTAATTGCATTACTTGTTAAGTTGTCGGTCACTTTGGGTCAAAATTCTGAAAAAAAGCATGGCGTAAAAGAACAGCAGCAACAACAGACACATAAAGTGCTTTATTAGAAAAATGGCTGATCTCCAGTGTTCTGTGGTTCTTAAAAAAGAGAATTGATGGCATCATTATTCAGTATCCTGATACCTTGCAAACAGCCTTTTCTCCATTCAGAACTACCGTAGCACCTTCTCTAACAGCATGAGGGATTTATGTGTCCTTACCATTAGTTAGCAGACACTAGAAGCCCCCAGTAGTGCAATGGGTCAACCCTTTGTGTCAGCAGCACTGCTGGCTGAAAGGACAGTAGTTTAAATCTGGGGAGCGGGGTGAACTCCCGTCTGTCAGCTCCAGCTCCCCAAACCGGGACATGAGAGAAGCCTTCCAAATGGTCAAATATCCGGGTGTCCCCTGGACAACATCCTTGCAGACAGCCAATTCTCTAACACCAGAAGCGACTTGCAGTTTCTCAAGTCGCTCCTGACACAGGGGGGGAAAAGCAGCCATTAGATTTCATTTTATTTCAGCTATTATTTGATTGAGAGTGTTCTGTTAGTTACTGATTATCCTTGTCTTTGTTCTCAGCCCTTCAGAGATCTAGGACAGAAGAGAGTTGCATTTGAACAAGCCCAGACTTGTGAGACTGAGCAACACATACTTGGCCCTCTTCCATTCATTGTACAAGCCAATGTGCCAAATGCTAATCAATACTAATGAAATCATTTAAAACATCAACTGGAGATTAAGTTATCCATGTCTATAATAGTCAAGGCCCAGTTTTTCTCACACATTAATGAAAATGGGAAATTGTTGCTGGATATCTGCATGATACTCTTTATCCAAATGAATCACTAAGACAGATTGCCCTGTTCTAAAGAGAAAGAAAATACCTTGGGCAGATGTGCATGCCCCTCAGACTAAAGCAGACTATATTGGAGAAATGGGGAAAATAGATCTAAATTTGGGCAAATCACCAGAGTTAGAGCTACATAAGTGTTGTACTTTGAGTTCAACATGTCAACTTGTGGGGGCATATAATGTACATGCTTTTCCCTTTCTGGATACTTTGATCTCTAAACTTATGTGGCTTTAAGAGGGGATGTAGCCAATACTAACGTTATTGATGTCATGTTGGAACCGTGACTTGGAAAGGGTACTTTGCTGGGAATTATAGGTCAAGAGCTAACTTTTTCAAAGTTCTGGTCAAAACATTTAAAAATGGCTTTTGAATTGAAAGTTGTAGTCACAGCTAGGACTCCCTCAAATGGGTATGTATACACACCCAGCTCCAAAATTTTGCCATTACAGTAGAGTCTTGCTTATCCAACATGGGCTGGCAGAATATTGGGTAAGCGAAAACGTTGGATAATGAGAGAGTAAGGAAAAGCCTACTAAATATCAAATTAATTTATGATTTTACAAATTACGGATAAAAACATGTTTTACAACAAGTTGTCAGAAAAAGCAGTTCAATTCACAGCAATGGTATGTAGTAATTAATTGTATTTACAAATTTAGCACCAAAACATCGCAATGTATTGATAAAGTAGAATTGTTGATTTTGCAGAAGAAACGCCAGGAGAAAGTGCTACTTAACATAGGCTCAGAATAGTGGAGTCATCTTGCCAGCAGCAGCATCACGAGAATTAGTCACTGTGATTGGTCTAAAAGATACAGCTACCATTGGTCCGCAAAAGCAGAACTATGATTAGTTCAAAGAACACCATGTGCTTTAGATAAGAGACAGCCTTGATTGGCTTAGAAAATCGCCATGTGCGTTTGTTTACAAGTCAGCTTCCCACTTTGGCAGGCTCCTGGTGGGAACGCTGTAAAATGTATCGCTTTCGGGACAGCCTGTGCATGAAGAATGGCACAGACAATTGAATGGGAATTAAAACTGCGAAATGTTTGTCAGCCAGTAAAAGAGAGGAGACACAATGCTTTGATTGATTGGTTGATGTCAGATCAGCTTACAGATGTCTAGCCAGTGGAAATGCATGAAGGAGGTGGGACTAAGATTGCCTCCATTGCTGTATAAAATCTGTTTACCGGAAGGGAGAGTGTGCTGTTCTTCTTGTAACTTGTTTTGCCATAGAGCAGACCCCTCAGTTGTTGAATTGAAATAAACTGATTTCCTGAATCGCAGCCAAGTTGTCGCGTCGTCTTGCTACATTGAAACAGCTGTGGATCTGGGCGGGAGGCAGACTGCATTGGATAATACAGAATGTTGGATGAGTGAAGGTTAGATAAGCGAGACTCTACTGTATTATGTCGGACACTGCTTTGCAGGGGTGGTCTAATTTTAAATGGTAAGCAAACATTTTTGCGCCCCCCCCCAAAAAACATTATTTTGGCACCACCCCTCCGCGCATGCCCAGAAGCTCCCGTGCGCAGGCGCAGAAGCCTGTAAACACAGCACTCCCTATTCAGCACGCAGGGAGGTTTGCTACGGCGCGTCGTCAGAGCGCACAAGGCCCAAAAGCGGAACATCGACCGGACGTTGTCTGGCGGGCGGGGAAATGTGCCCTTTTTTCCAGATGGCGTCCCACACAGCGGCGTCCTTTGCCTACCGGTAGGACCGCCCCTGCTGCTTTGAGTCCCCTCAGGGGTGAGGAAAGCGGTATAACAAATGCAATAAACAAATAAATAATGCCGGCTTGTTGTAGTGATGACTATGAATTAGGAAACATTTGATATGGTCAGCTGAACCTTTATGTTTACTTTCTAAACATTACTCATGGAAAGTTACCGAAGCTAGGACTCTCAAACAAAGTAAAGATTGTAACACAAATATTTGTAACACAAAGATTGTTACAAAATAAAGATTGTAACACATGTATGGGTGCGGTTTGTTTTGGTCTCAAACTTGAAACTCTGCTTTGAGCAAATTGTAGAAACACAGGTTTCCTTTCCTTTTACACAACACAGAACGTGTTCTGTGCATCACTTTATCTTTGCTGCTGGTTTTACTTTTGGTTTTATTCTATGGTGGTTGATGCATTCAAAATTTCGCAGCACAGCAAAGAGAAATGCACTTCTGTCTTCCAAAAATTTGATCAAAAATCTCAAATTACTTCCAATGGAGAGCGTCTAAGACTCCAATAAAAAGGCACAATGTACTTTCTCTGTATATTAGACTTTTAAAGTTAAAAAAAGAGATGATGGAAGCAATGGTGAGAAAACATGGAAAATGAAAGACAACTCTGTCTCCCCTTCCCAACTCTAAAACTCTCCAGGGCAGTGGTTCTCAACCTTCCTAATAGTGAGACCCCTTAATACAGTTCCTCATGTTGTGGTGACCCCCAACCATAAAATTAATTTTGTTGCTACTTCATAACTGTAATTTTACTACTGTTATGAATTGTAATGTAAATATCTGATATGCAGGATTTATTCTCATTCACTGCACCAAATTTGGCACAAATACTAAATATGCCCAAATTTAAATACCGGTGGAGTTGAGGGGGGTGGTGATGTGTGATTGATTTTGTCATTTGGGAGTTGTAGTCGCAAGGATTTATAGTTCACAATTGAAGAGCATTCTGAACTCCACCAGTGATGGAATTGAACCAAACTTGGCACACAGAACTCCCATTTCCAACAGAAAATACTGGAATGGTTTGGGGGGCATTGACCTTGAGTTTTGGAGCTGTAGTTCACCTACATCCAGAGAGCACTGTGGACTCAAACAATGATGGATCTGGACCAAACTTGGCACAGATGCTCTATGCCCAAATGTGAACACTGGTGGAGTTTGGGGGAAATAGATCTTGACATTTGGAAGTTGTAGTTGCTGGGATTTATAGTTCATCTACAATCAAAGAGCATTCTGAACCCCAACAATGATAGAATTGGAACAAACTTCCCACACAGAACCCCCATGACCAACAGAAAATACTGTGTTTTCTGATGATCTTTGGCAATCCCACCCCCTTCCAGAGGTCTTAACTCCCAGGTTGAGAAACACTGCTCTAAGAGATGTTTCCAAACTATGGTCCGCCAAATGTTTTCAACTTCAACTCCCAGCAGCCAATTTGGTCAACAGTCTGGAATTTTGGGAGCTGAAGTCTAGAACAATTGAAGACCCAAAGTTTGGGAACCACTGCCTCGGGGATATATCTAAACTATACAGTTATATCAGTCTGATATCACTTCAGCTATTATGGCTTGACCATAAGAAATCTGGGAATTTGTAGGCTGGTGAGATACTCTGATAGAAATCTATATTTCACATATCTGATCTCTGAGTTTTCTGACTCTGAATAGAGAGGGATTGAGTAAATAACCAGTTTAAATCAATAATGTAGACAGGCATTTAGGCTACTTAAATTATAGTCCAGGGTTGTTGTTTTTTGGCAGAAAATTCTAGTTATGTCAATGAATTACATATGTCAGGATTCCTTAGGATCAAGTCATGAGGAAGTGGCATGATACTAATATAATTGTATATTGAAGACAGACATTATATTGAAGACAAACTTTACCTATGAGGAAGGATTTCCGCATAATAAAATACTTGATTTAAGCCTCAGACAGGTTCAGGAGAAGATCACATCTCCTCAAAGTAGCCAAGAAGATCTGGATCTGGACAGGAATTATTAAGAATAAGTTAAGAATCCTGGTCATGTACAGAAAATTATGGCATATAGTCCATAAGACCTACAGAAAAGAGAAACTACTTACATGAGCTCACAAATGTTGTTTTTCTTGAAGAGCAACTTTTAACTGCCTTTGCTCAAAGCATGTTGGGCAATCTCTACATAATACGCCTATCTCTTCCTTTGGTCTTTCAAATACTTCTACTGCAGTAATCTCTTTCACCTCAATAAAGGATTTTTAGTCCGCTAATACCCCTTCTCTGCTAAATTCTCACCAAAACTAGAGCTACTAGGCTGGATCAAGCAGATCCTTGACTGGTTAATGTCATGTCACACTTCTTTTGTCCCCTGGACAGCAATTGTTTTCTGTCCTTATTGGACATTACCGAGGCATAATATAATATGCACAGCCATCAGGAAAAATGTTAAAAGATGGATGAGCCTTGTCAGTTATTCCATGGAATGACAAATTGGCTCTGCTGTTCTGAAAATTGAAAAGGAGGAGGAAAAGACTCTCCCTGCCTCTTTTCTCCCCCAACAGCCTGCTGTGACTTGCAATGTATGATAATAGCCCATAGCAGCAAAGAAAGGCTATTGTCTGGAGGGGTGTGTTAAATCTAATTGTATTCAGAAATATTCTAAGATACATTAATACTTTAAATGCCATTGATTCATTAGTGCTTTTACATTTCCTCCTACTGTGTAAGAGAAAAAGGGATGAGAGATAGGAAAAAGCACCCCAAAAAAGAAGAATGAAGAAAGAGCTGATATTAGACATTGGGTGCATCTGCACTGTAGAAGCAATGCAGTTTGACACCACTTTAACTGCCAGGGCTCAATCCTAGAGAATCTTTGGATTTTTATAGTTGGGTGAGGCACTTTTATAGTTTGGTGAGCATGCTTGAATGTTATTAAAGTGTTTCCTCAATTAACTATTAGTGACACCTTTTCTTTCTAATCAAATAGAACAGTGTTTTTCAACCTTTTTTGAGCTGCGGCAGATTTTTTACATTTACAAAATCCTGGGGCACACCACCAACCAAAATGACACTCTAACACAGTAATACATATAGTTAGTATGTTTTTAAATGTATTTATACACTCAGTGTGAAACCTGGACCTGTTTTGATGAACACAACATAGATATCCTAGCAGGAATGGCAGAAAGACACAAACTTCCCACACAGAACTCCCATAACCAAGAGAAAATACTATAAGAGTTTGGTGGGCATTGACCTTGAGTTTTGGAGTTGTAGTTCACCTATATCCAGAGAGCACTGTGGACTCAAACAATGTTGGATCAGGACCAAACTTGGCATGAATACTCAATATGCCCAAATGTCAACACAGATGAGGTTTGGGGGAAAATAGACCTTGACATTTGGGAGTTAGAGTTTCTGGGATTTATAGTTAACACACAATCAAAGAGCATCCTGAACTCTTGCAACAATGGAATTGAACCAAACTTGGCATATTGAACTCTTATTACCAATAGAAAGTGCTGAAATGGTTTGCTTGGGAATTGACCTTGAGTTTGGAAGTTGTCGTTCACCTACACCCAGAGAGCACTGTAAACTCAAACTATGTTATGTTGTTGTTTTCTATCCAGAATCACAATGTTAGAGGGAGGCTCACCACTTTAAGGTCCCTAAAACAAGCATGGGAAAACTTCGGCCCTCTGGGTGCTTTGGACTTCAATTCCCACCATTCCTAACAGCCTGATGCCCTTTCCTGCTTAAATGGCTGAGGGGAAAAAAAGGAAAAGAGCCTGAGGCTGCTAGGAATGGTGGGAGTTGGAGTCCAAAACACCTGGAAGGTCCAAGTTTGCCCATGCCAGCTTTCGACAGAGACCTCTTCCTCCCCCTTCCCCTTTGCACCCTTTATTCCCTCTCCTGCCAAACACTTACTTTTTCTTCTACACTGCCGCTTTTGATCTGAGGGGGCAGCATGAGCATGTTCAGGAGGAGAGGGGGGGAGGGAGGAAGATGTGACCTGTGCGGCGCTACTGCGCAGACTCGCCCCAGAGCAGAGCGAGACAAAGCGAGCAGAGCGACGTTGGGAAGAAGGGAGCCCGAGTGGAGAAGAAAAAGTGTTCAGCAGGAAGGGGAAGAAAGGGTATTGGAGGTTCCAATTTCCCACGGCACACCTGATGATCGCTCACGGCACACTGGTTGGGAAACACTGAAATAGAAGACGTAACCAATACAAAGAACACAGTATACTATTGAGATTGTACTATGATTGTGCCCTTCAACTGATACATCAGTTTGCAAACCTTGTCTTTTCCATCTCTATGAATTAAGTTTAAAGCCTACTTCTCTCCCCTTTATTCTTAAGATAAATGTTTTCCCCGGTGAGTAAAACATCCCAGTGAAAATTATACCCAAAATCAAAAGAGAAGAGGTAGGCTCCAAGATGGTGCTTGAAAGTGGTAATTTATTATGTGGAGATTGCACAGTGTGCTTGGAGCAAAGACAGTCAAGAGCTACTATTCAATGAGACTTTTAAGCTTTGAAAAATGTAGCTCCCGGTTCTGTGAATGCTGAATATTCAAACAACTTCAAAGTGAAATATTTGAGTTCTAACCAGACGGTCAAACACATAAAAGGGGAAAGATTGGGGAAATCACAGTATTACAACTAGATTTTTAAAAAGGTTTATGTCATTGAAAGGAAAAAATACAGAAGAACTTTATTTGTAATATTGCTGTTAAGCACTGAAAAACTGACTGTTGGATATGTTATAAGCTGAAACAACCTTTCATACTCAAATAGAGGTCTCCGTCTCTAAACGCTCTTCTAAATCAGGGGTGAAATGCCAAATAAGAAAATGGCAGTCAAAGTTAAGTTTACTAACCTAATAAATGTATTCCAACAAACTATATTTTCAGGAGATTTATCATTAATTTTATTTACTTTTTATGTTATTATCCCACTTTTCTCTGGACAATAAATATAAAACCATGCAAATTAAAAAAAACATTTAAGAAGTAGAAACTTACCATGCTAGGCATGTAGTCACTAGGAATATTGGCTGCCTGTTGTTCATTTCAATGGTCAAGAAAACGTTATCTTTCATGTACTGAGAGCTTTATTGTAAGAAAATATTAATTTGACCTAAAGTGTATTAATTACACCATATTAAAAATGTGAAAAAATATGTTCCTGGATTGAAAGTCTTATTTCCTGTTTAATTGTGTGGTACTTCCTTTGACAGTAGTTGTTATACTCCAGAAACTTTGTTTTTGTGGCTACCACAAACTATGTTGAATTGGTTGAGACTCATGTTTTATGATAGAACCAATTAAGAAATGACATTTACAGCCCAGGACCAAAAAATCGTGTTACATAGTGTTATGGTTTAATCCTGGGACTTGGCTGAGTCCTTAAATATGCAAAATAATAATACAGTCGACTCTCAGTTAACCAGAACTCAAGCAATCAGAACTCTCAAGCAACTGGCAAAACACCCCCCAAATAAATAATGGATTTGCAAAACTTTTTGTTTATACTATGGTCAAACTGTGTTATGATGTCTTCATTTGCTTTTGATTGTTGTACTTCATAATAATATCAAGTCAATACTGAGTTTATGGTATAGTATGGTGCATAGCAAGCATGGGCAAACTTCAGCCCTCTAGGTGTTTTTGGACTTCAACTCCCACAATTTCTAACAGTGGGTAGGCTGTTAGGCATTGTGAGAGTTGAAGTCTAAAACACCTGGAGGGCTCAAGTTTGCCCATGCCTGGGGTATAGTATAAGTTATGCCTATTTTTAATAGTAGCTCTCAAGCAGCTCTCAAACTAGCTTTATCCGGCATTTACCAATCCCCATAGGTACCAGTTAACTGAGAGTCTAGTATTGTATTCAGCCTGCCTTCCATTTATGATTGAATTGGCCCTGCAAGTGAGAAAATAGACCATCTGTAGAGACGTTGCCCAGGGGATGCCTGGATGCATTACCATCCCCTGGGAAGCTTCTCTCATGTCCCCTCATGGGAAGCTGGACCTGACAGGTGGGAGCTCACCCCATTTCATGGATTCAAACCATCGACCTTCAGGTCAGCAGTTCGGCCGGCACAAGGGTTTAACCGATTGCGCCACCGTGGCTTCTCAAGTTGCTTCTGACACGATTTTTTAAAAAGGAAACAACTGGTCCAACATATTTGGTATTGATGGGAGGATTTATATATATACTAGCTGTACCCGGCATGCGTTGCTGTGCCCTATTTAGGAGATGCGAGAAAGTCTGAGTATGTAAGGGTTGGAATTTATGTTACTTATGTTCTTTGTGGGGTCATGGCTGTGTCGTTGTGGGTTGTTCTGGTGGGTGGGATGTTGAAGTCCTGTGGAGTTGTCGGTGTGTGGTGTTCCTGGCGTTCTGCAGAGCTTGTGGATATACAATGTTTTTTGTCTTTCCGTCTGCTGTGTTGATGTAGAGGTTCTGTGGTTTCCCAACTCTGGAGCACGCTACGTAGAGTTGTCCGTGGGAGAAGCATTCTGTGTCAAGGTCTGTGCCACAGATTTGTAGTGTTTGTCCTTGAGCCTTGTTTATGGTGATGGCAAAAGCTAGTGTAGTGCAGTGTCTTTCTGTTCTGGCATTTGTTCTGCCCTTTTTTGTGTGATGTATGTAGCGTTGCGAGTTGTCGTCCGATGCTGTTCTTTTTAGGAGGCGTGGCTTGTCTTTTGGGTCAGCTTATGCCTGTGTGGAAGGAAGGAATGGCATACAAATGGGTTGAGCAGTAGACACAAGGTTGTGTTATGTGCGTATTGTGTTGTGTGTAGGTATTACTTTTGTGTTATTCTGGGGGTATGTGTTTGTCAGTGGTGCCTGTGTCCCTGGTGCCCTATTTGTCTCCCTCCTAGATCTTGACCGTGGCAGTTTAACCCTCAACTGAAATCTCTCAGCATTCTAAGTGGCTTTGCCCACCATTATCATGGTAACTGATGTTGGCCAATGGGTTTCGCTGGCTGCCGCAGAGGATGCTGGGAAATGTAGTTTTATTTTTACTCGTGGTTTTGGGGGCCTTTTAGGTTTTGGGGGGGAAAGTTTCTTTGCTACAAACGTACCTTGCTTGAGGCCTATTTCTGTTGGCAAGTTTTGTGTTTCTGCGTTGTAAGGTTTCTCTGTTTGAGGTAGTCTTCACATGACGACTCTTCCTTTATATAATAGATATATATATATATACACACACACACGCAAACTCTCTCTATATATATAAAGCACAGTACAATATCAGTATATTACTATATTGTACTATACTATTATATGTGACTAATGTTGCTGTTCTTGAGCAAGCAGGGATCACCAGCATTGAGGCCATGCTAATGAGAACACAGCTGTGCTAGGTCCTCTAGGGTGGACCACTTCCCAAAGATACTACTCTATGGTGAACTCCTCACGGGTCAGCACAAGAAAGGCGCCCCCAAAAAGAGATACAAGGACTCCCTGAAACAACATCTCAGGCTCAGCCAGATTGATCACCAACAATGGTCCACCGTGGCCTCACATCGGGAGGCATGGAGAGGCACTATCCACAATGCTGCGGCCTCTTTCGAGAAGACACGCCAAATGGGTCTCGAAGAGAAACGACAATGCAGAAAGAACCGCAACTTGGAAACAACATCACTCAAGGAGACTTTCTGCTGTGCTTTCTGCAACTGAACTTGCCTATCTCAGATTGGCCTTTTTAGTCATCAACGCGCCTGTAAAAAGCGTGGGATGAGTTCTTCCTAGGAATCTTCGTTCACGAAGTAACGCCGAGAGATACACACACACACACAAACACATACAATTTATATATATATAAAGGAAGAGTCGTCATGTGAAGACTACCTCAAACAGATAAACCTTACAACACAGAAACACAAAACTTGCCAACAGAAATAGGCCTCAAGCAAGGTACGTTTGTAGCAAAGAAACTTCCCCCCCAAAACCTAAAAGGCCCCCAAAACAACGAGGAAAAAAACCTACATTTCCCAGCATCCTCCGTGGCTGCCAGCAAATGCCATTGGCCGACATCGGCCCACACAAAATGCAGAGAGGAAGAGTAACCATAGCAACGCTGGCAGGAGCCATCCAAGGCTAGGATAGAATGCTGAGAGATTTCAGTTGTCAGTTGGTGTTTGAGGGTTAAACTGTCAAAACCAAACTCTATGAGGGAGCCATTCTCCAGCAATTCCTACCCACACAACACAACACAACATCCAATTACAACCCATCCCACCAACCTTACGGGACCCCGTACACACAACATCTACCACCACCACAAACAAAAACCATTCCTTCCTTCCACACAGACAGAAACTGACCCAAAAGACAAGCCATGCCTTCTAAAAATAACAGCATTGGACGACACACTCACAATGCTACATACATCAAACAAAAAAGGGCAGAACAAACGCCAGAACAGAAACACACTGCGCAGCAGAGACACAGACAACAGGTCACTGCACGACGCACAGCTGAGAACCAAATGCAAAGAACTGCACGACAAGAAGAAGCGCGCAGCCAGGAACAACAAAGACGCAGAAATGCAACACAACAGCAGCGCGCAAGGAGCGCAGAAACACGACGTCGCAACACAGAAAACAAACTTCAAAAACACCACAACCAATTCCACCACCTAGCCTTCAGATACAACGCTGCAGAAGACTACAGCATGGTTGCAGAGACCGACATTGGCACCTTAACGCACATCTGCACACACTGAAATACCCAGCAGAAACAACAGGAATGTGCTGCCTAGCCGGTAAAGTCTCTCTACCACCACTTGCCACTCCTCCACAACCACTACAGACTTTGCTGAGTGGAGACACTCCAGAATCAAAACACTTCCTCCGCTATATAAGACAATACAACTCATGCTTCCAGATGACATCATTTGGAGCACACATAGAAAGTGCGCAATTCATGCCTACATGACCCCACCAAGACCGTAAGTAACATCATTTCCAACCCTTACATACTCAAGACTTTCTCGCATCTCCTAAATAGGGCACAGCAACGCGTGCCGGGTACAGCTAGTATATTATATTAGCATACTACAATATCTGTATATTACTATATTGTACTATACCATTATATTGTAATAATATTAGTAATATTACATGTATATAAAATATATAATTATATACATGTAATATCACTAATAATACATTATATTATATTATTAGTAAAGCACACTCATGCTTACTTGCCACAATTATATCAAAGCTGTTGTCAAAATAGCTTAAGTTTTGGCTCAAAAGTGTGCTGAAAAGGACTCAAAACACACCTCCTCCCTTCTCCCTCCTCAGACTGAATGAGGAGAGGAAGAAACCTGGGTTTTCAGTGGAACCGTGACGTCACCGAGAGTGGGCGGGGCTTGGAACCAATAAACAAGAGAAGGCATCTCCTCTCGAACCCGGCTTCCACCGAAGCGTGACGTCACCGGGAGTGGGCGGGGCAGAGAGGAAAAAGTCCAGTTTGGGAAAAAAAAAATTCTTTCGGCCAATCCCAACTCGAGCAGCTCCCTTCAGGCTTTCAATCAATCATTCTCGGGCCGTGACGTCACCACCACCTTCCCCCCTCCCTCTCGTCCTCGCGCGCCTTAGCGTGCCGGCGGGAAGAGGCGAAGCTTGTGTGTATATGCGTGCTTGCCTGCGTGCGCGCGCGCGCAGCGGCGTTGGCGGCGGCGCGCACGGCGACGGCTTGGGCGCCATGTTGGAAGGTTTCTGAGCCCGGTCGCCGGGGGTTTCGCCTCTCTCTCTCTCTCTCTTTTGAGTGAGCCTTCCCCTCTCTCTTTCCTTTTCCTCTTGGGAGTCTTTCGCCCTCTCGGTCGTTCCCCTCTCCCTCTCTCTCTCTCTCTCGGAGTGGCTGAGGAGGAAGACACCTCTCCCCGGTGGCTGCTTCTGGAGGCCTGTTCCTTGTGTGAGGGCCCGAGGGGCAGGAGGAGGAGGACGAAGCAGAGGTAGCTGCGGACCATGGATGTTGAGAGGCTGCAGGAGGCACTGAAAGGTGTGTGAGGGGGTGGTGGGGGGTTGGCTGGCTGGCTGGGGGGAAGGGGAGGGTGGTTCCAGGTTACCTTGAGGTCATACGGAAAGGGAAGAGGACACACTGCCCTCAGGAATGGGGGGCACGAGGCCTGGCCTTTCCGTGTACGTGGGAGCTCCTCCATCCCCATATCCAACCAGGTTGGGCCTTGCAGGTGTTTTGGACTTTCAGGCTGTGAGGAATTGTGGGAGTTGGAAGTCCAAAACACCTGGAGGGAGGCCCAACTTGGCCCATGCCTGGCCTACACCAAAGAAGGAGTGCCATGGTTCAAGGCTGTGGGATCCTGGGAGTCGCCGGCCCTGGATGGCGTGGCATTATGCCCGTCACCATCAGTTTAAAAAAAAGCCTGGGAGTCCTTTTGGACCTAAGGTCCTTGTAAATTAAATATTAAGGTAACATTCAAGCCCCAAGTGGGGTACCGTAACGCAGTGTTTCCCAACCTTTTTTGAGCCGCGGCACACTTTTAACATTGAAAAAATCCGGGGGCACACCACCAACCAAAATGACACTCTAACACAGTAAAGAACGGCTGGGGGATGGTGACCTGATGGGAGCAGCTGCTGGGAGTGCCGAAGCTGGGGGAGGGGGAGGAGCCAGGCCGCGCCATGCCCCGCCCCCTCCACACGGCTTCAGTTCTCCCACAGCTTTGCCAGCCTTGAGGGGGCAGTGCCAAGCCAGCGGTGGCAGAGCCAGCACAATGCTGGCTTGGCACTGCCCCCTCAAGGCTGGCGAAGCTGTGGGAGCGCTGAAGCCGGGGGAGGGGGTGGAGCCATGCCATGCCCCGCCCCTCCCCCTGGCTTCAGTTCTCCCACAGAGGAGAAGCATGAGCGGTGGACGGGCTTCAGTAGGCGGGGCTCCTCCTCCGCGCGGCTTCAGCGAGCAAGGGGTGAGAGTCATGGCGGGAGTCATGGCAGATTGGAGGCTGGCTGGGGAAACGGCTGAAGGAGGCGGTGCCCCGGCCCCTTCTTCTTTTTCTTCGCCGCCACTCGGCCCTTCCTCCTCCTCTCCCAAGCAGCAGGAGGGGGGAAGGAAGGGGGGCAGAGAGCTTTTCTCGCGGCACACCTGATGATTGCTCACGGCACACTGGTTGAGAAACACTGCCGTAACGGAAAGTATATGTAGAAAGTCCATTCAACAGTTCATAAATCAAAAGTCTTTTTTATCTTTTCGAAGTGCCCAAAATAAGCAATCCTTCACAAGTGTGAATTTGAAGAGACAGGGTCTTCAGTGTTAACTTGTAGCAATTCAACAGTCCATAATCCATACAATATACAGTTCTTTCAGGAAACAATAACGACCAGCCCCATGGACACAAAATTCCAATACTCCGAAAGTTCGATGTGTGGAGTGCCAGGGGGAGGGGCCGAAGGCAATAGGGTAGGGTATACACAGCTGACGAGGACCATTAATTGAGGAATCCCATCTCTCGTTTTGACCGTATTGACCGGAGTCAGTCTTTCTCAAGGCTCAGTGCAATCCAATATACCCGTTCCCATTGAAAGGTACCCAAATGGCATTCAACAATTCTATAGTGTGCGGGCCAATCCCAATGCAGCCGAAGGGCTTGTGGCATTATGCCCATCATCATCTGTAAAAGGCCTGGGAGTTCTTTTGGACCCTCTGCTGTCAATGGAGGCCCAACTCTCCGCTGTCAGCAGAACAGCATTTTCCCATCTGCGCCACGCAAGGCGGCTGGCCCCCTATCTGTCTCGGAATGACCTGGCCACGGTGATCCAGGCTACGGTCACCTCAAGACTTGACTACTGTTACGCTCGCTACGTGGGGTTGCCTCTGAAGACTGTTCGGAAACTGCAATTAGTCCAATGCTCGGTAGCCAGGTTAGTAATAGGAGCGGGGTAAAAGGAGCATACAACTCCCTTGTTTCCCATCGTGGTCAGCTGTGAATCGCACCTATGGTATTTCCTGCTATTCACAGCCGACCACTCGGGAAACTACGGTTACAGGTAAGCAACCCATATTTTCGCCAGCTCCACTGGCTGCCAATTAGTTTCCGAGCACAATTCAAAGTGCTGGTTTTAACCTACAAAACCCTATACGTTTCCGGCCCAATTTACTTGTCTGAGTGAATTCTCCACTATGAACCGTCAAGAGTGTTAAGATCGTCCGGAGAGGCCCTGCTCTCGATCCTGCCATCTTCGCAAGCGCGTCTGATGGGGATGAGAGACAGGGCTTTTTCTGTGGTGGCCCCCCGACTGTGGAATTCCCTCCCAAATGAAATTGGATCCGCTCCCTCCTGACTTTTAGGAAGTGGGTGAAAACCATCAAGGACATTAAGATCCTCCGGAGAGGCCCTGCTCTCGGTCCCGCCATCTTCGCAAGCACGTCTGATGGGGATGAGAGACAGGGCTTTTTCTGTGGTGGCCCCCCGACTGTGGAATTTCCCCCCAAATGAAATTGGATCCGCTCCTTCCCTCCTGACTTTTAGGAAGCGGGTGAAAACCATCAAGGACATTAAGATCCTCTGGAGAGGCCCTGCTCTCGGTCCCGCCATCTTCGCAAGCGCGTCTAATGGGGATGAGAGACAGCGCTTTTTCTGTGGTGGCCCCCTGACTGTGGAATTCCCTCCCAAATGAAATTAGATCTGCCCCCTCCCTCCTGACTTTTAGGAAGCAGGTGAAAACCATCAAGGACATTAAGATCCTCCGTAGAGGTCCTGCTCTCGATCCCACCGTCTTCGCAAGCGCGTCTGGTGGGGACGAGAGACAGGGCCTTCTCTGTTGTGGCCCCTCAGCTGTGGAACTCCCTCCCAAGCAATGTTAGATCTGCACCCTCCCTGTTGTCCTTCAGGAGGCGAGTGAAGACTTAGATGTGGAACGAGGCCTTCCCAGAATAAGCTGAGATGGATTTCAATCTGAAATGAGTGACCACTTTTATAGACCGAGTTGAATGTGGTTTTAATGGCAATGTGGTTTTTATCTCTGTTTTTATGTATTTTAATATGCTGTTTTAAGATGTTTTAAATTTGTATGTCATTGAATTTTCCTGTCTGAGTCCCTCCTTGGAGGTGAAAAGGTCGAGGTACAAAAATGTTAAATAAATAATAAATAAATAATTGGCCTGCCTTTGACGGTGATCCGGAAACTCAAGCTAGTGCAGAATGCTGCAGCCCGGCTACTCGTGGGGTAGCCTATGAGTTGTCGTATCACCCCGGTCCTGCAGGGACTGCACTGGCTACCAATTCGGTACTGGGTCACTTTCAAAGTGTTAGTCTTAACTTTTAAGGCCTTATATGGTCTGGGGCCAGTGTACTTGAGGGATCGCCTGTCCCCATATAGTCCCTTGAGATCACTGCGATCAGAAGATCAGAATCTCTTAGATGTTCCTGGCGTGAAGTCTTACCACCTGACGGCAACCCAATGAAGGGCCTTCTCTATCATCGCCCCAGTTCTGTGGAATGATCTGCCCCCTGAGGCGCGAGCTTTGCGAAATTTGATAACTTTTCGCAAAGGTTGTAAGACTTTCTTGTTCAGACAAGCCTTTGAGTCTTAATGATATTTTAATGTGTATTTTTTATTACTGTGCTGAAATTCTGTAAACCGCCCCGAGCCTCTGGGAGTGGTGATGTACAAATCGAATAAATAATAATAATAGTTTGGCAAGGCCTTTAGCCTTCTCTGTCAAAGACTTCTGGTGCCTCACTACCCTACAACTCCTACCATGCCATGGCAACCTGTGTTTTAGTTCCACACCGTAGATGGCTCAAGGCTGTGGAGTCACGGGAGGTGTAGTTTTGTAAGGCCATTAAACCTTCCCTGCCGAAGAATGTTTCTTGTGCCTCACCAAACTACACATCTCAAGATGCAGTTTGACTCCACATGAAACCACAAAGCTCCAGAAACAGTTTAACGCCACTTGAAATTGCCATGGTTCAATACTATGGAATCATGGGAGGTCGAAGATCTTGTGAAATGACACCTCCCATGATTCCACAGTGTTGAGCCATAGCAATTTCAAGTGGAGTCAAACTGTTTATTATTTATATATTTAAAATTTTGTACCCCAACCTTCTCACCCCCATAGAGGGACTCAGACCGGCTTACAGCAAGATTCAATGCTATACAATTTAAAAACATCTACAACAACATATTTAAAAAGCCCAAGATATAAAACCACATCGCCACTAAAACAATTCCAATCGATCTGAAATGTGGTCATTCATTCAGACTATAGCCAATCTCAGCCCATTCTGGGAAAGCTTCGTTCCACATCCAAGTCTTCACCAGCCTCCTGAAGGGCAACAGGGAGGGGGCAGATCTAACATCACTTGGGAAAGAGTTCCATAGCCGAGGGGCCACCACAGAGAAGGCCCTGTCTCTCGTCCCCACCAGTCGCGCTTGAGAATATGGCGGGACTGAGAGCAGGGCCTCTCCGGAGGATCTTAATGCCCTTGATGTTTCGTAGGGGAGAATCTGTTCGGACAGGTAAACTGGGCCGGAACCATATAGGGTTTTGTAGGTTAAAACCAGCACTTTGAATTATGCCCGGCAGCTAATTGGCAGCCAGTGGAGCTGGCGCAGCAACAGCAAGGGAGTTGTATCTTGAGATTTGTGGTTTGTTGGGGCACCAAAAGCACTCTTCGGCAGGTAAGGCTTAAAGGCCTTACAAAACTACACCTCCATGATTCCATAGTATTGGGCCATGACAATTTCAAGTGGAGTCGAACTGTATCTCGAGATCTATGGTTTGGTGAGGCACCAAAAACACTCTTAGACAAGGAAGGCTTAAAGGCCTTACTAAACTACACCTCCCATAATTGCGTAGCATTGAGCCATGACAATTTCAAGTGGAGTCCAACTGAATGGTTTAGTGAGGCACCAAAAACACTCTTTGGCAGGGAAGGCTTAAAGGCCTTACAAAACTACACCTCCCCTAATTCTATAGCATTGAGCCATGGCAATTTCAAAAGATCTTCGGCCTTCTTTGTCAGTGTTACCAAGCTACAATATCCCATGATTCCATAGCATTGCACCATTGTAGTTGAAATGGTGTCAGGTTGTATTGATTCCACAGTGTATACACTTTGACCCCACTTGAAAATGCCATGCTTCAATGTTATGTAATCATGGGAGTTGCTGTTTCATAAGATCTTCAGCATTCTCTGCCAAAGAGTGTTGGTGCCTCACCAAACTACAACTCCCATGATTCCATAGCATTGTACCATGGCAGTTGAAATGGTGTCAGACTGCATTGATTCCACAGTGTATGCACTCTGAGATCCTGACACCTTTGCCTTCTAAGGGTACAATGCACACAAATGTTGTTTTCTTCACAAAAATGGGGTATAACGTTGCATTCAGGCTATATCTAAAAGGTGTATATGAAACATCGATGGATTGTGCCTTTAAACTCCAGGTACATCTCCAAGACATCTCATTCTGTTCATATATGCAAATACACATATTTCAAAATGGGGGGGGGGTCCAGAATATAAAACATTCTTGGCTCCAAGGATTTTTGGTAAGGAATACTCCCAGTCTGTATTGTTAATATAGTGTTTTATCTCCAACATTGGCATTTATAGTGGCTCACAATTTAAAAGAACAACATAGCTAAAATGTGCAAAAAGTAAATATTACAATAGAATGGCATCCTTTTGGGGGGAAAGGAAGATACCCTTCTTGTTTACTGATGAGAGAAATGGAAGCCATCCCTTCCCTCCCCCTGTTTTAAAGCCATTTTTGGAGAAGGTAGTCATACACTTCCCCAGTGGTTTCCCCTTCCAGCTGATTTTCATACCCCTTCCTTAAAAGGGCTTTTAGTGCCTTTTCTTCAACATTACTTTATCCCTTTTATCTGGTACATAGCTGTACACTCTTCTAATCTGCATTTCCTTAACTTTCTAGTATTTCTGGCAACCTTTACCTCACATGTATCCTCCCCTTCTCACCCACTCTAAGAAATCACTGGATTGCATTGGCTGTATTTCACCTTGCTTTCCTACCCGTAGTCTAGTATTAGAAACTAGTTTTGAAAGAAGTTGAATATCAGCCGTTTAGATACTAAAATATACTTGATGTCCCTTTAGAGGCCTGTTAAGGAGCATGTCTGAGTGTGTTTACGTATCCATGTTAGTGTGTGCTTTCCATTTAGAGTGCAAGATATTTAGAAGGTGAATATGGTGTCTAACAAAGGAGTGTGTACTTTTAATAGACATTTTCTTCTTTTTCTGTCCTCTTTGTAGATTTTGAAAAAAGGGGGAAGAAGGAAGTGTGCCCAATACTGGATCAATTTCTTTGTCATGTTGCCAAGACTGGAGAGACAATGTGAGTGAGTTTAATTGATTTCTAGTTTCTTTCTATGCTCTTGGATGAGTCAGAAAGAAAGTTAGCAACTGAATGCCTTTTATGTTTTGATCCTTTAAAGGTACCTACATTCCAAATGAATAGTTACACAGTACAAGTGTTTCTCAAGTTTTGCTAATTAGGTAACTTTCTTTTAGACTTAAAAAGCTGTTCATCAACGATTGAGAAGTATCTTTCCGAGTGCCTTTGATTCTTTCTAGTGTTGCTTGTTAACTTTAATACATTCTTTTGAATACAATAAACCCAATGCTGTCTCTATTTTACACAGTGTTCCTGCTTTAATAGGCAAAACGTGGACAGACATTGTGTGTTTTGCAATCTGTTTTCAGAGTTGTGAATTAACATGGATTCCTATTAACAAGTATAAAAAGTGGAAAGGTATTAGACTTATTGGACACACTCTTCTTTTCTTATCTTTTGACTTAAAAATTAGCACATTATTTTTTCAGAGAAATATAGTTCTGCAAAATTAGTTTAGTAGCATTGAATAAATATGTCCAAATTTTTAAAGTATATCGATTAGTTATGGGAACTGTTCATTACACACTTTCTGTGCGCACACATTTCTTGACGCAAAAATAAACCCCATATAGAGATGTGCTTAAATACCAAGTTATCTTGGGGTGTATAATGAGTACAGTTTGACACCACTTGAACTACAGTGCCTCAATGCTATGGAATTCTGGGAGTATTAGTTTGGTGAGGAACCAGCACTCTTTTGCAGAGAATGTTAAATGTCTTGTAGAACTACAACTCCCATGATTCCATAGCATTGACCCATGACCATTCAAAGGGTGTCAAAATGCATTCATTCTACAGTGTAGGTGCACCGTTGGTCTTTTTCAGCCTCATTTTAGATACGGGGAATTCATGAGAAGAATAACTTTCTCAAAGCATATTCTTTTGGGGAGTTGATTTTCATTCTTCATATCACTTTGCCTAGTTGTAATATAATCAGGAAGCACATCATCATTCATCGCATGTGGACAATGGCATCTGAAATATATAAAAACAAGAGACCCGGAATAGACTTGGATGACTAACCATTCTTTATTGGGCCCAGGGTTCTTATTTTGGGTTGGAAGCCTCTTACTTCATCTGGGATTTCAGGTAGTGCTCATTTAAATGGGTGTTGCTTCTTACTTGAGTGACTAGTTGTGTGGTTGAAGAGGCAAGGACTGAAATGCCAATGCCAACCAAATGCTTCCTTTTTCTAAATATGATAACATACCTTTTTCCTATTCATTTACTTTTGTATACGCAACCAGTAAATGATTATTTTCTTGGTGGTCCCATTCTCTACCGACAAGAGCATACATATTCTTAAATCATAACTTGCATCTTAGTCCTATCTTCTGACCCTGCCCACTCAATTAATTTATAGTAGTGAGCGTGATTTTGGTTTGCCACCACTTTAATAAAAATAATAGTAAAAGAAAAGTAGACTATTCTAAATTACCATATTTGGCAGTGTTTATCCAACTGTTTTAGTATGCCAGCAGCACTGACAAATTGGGTAGGAGGCAGTAATGTTCAAAGATACTGAGAAGTCAAGTATTCGTCACAAATTACTTACTATCTATAATTCAGCACAGGACATAATAGTGGCACTTAGAATAGTTCAGTTGTGCTAAAAACGTCATGGAAGAAGTGAATTATGGGAGTGGATTTGAAGAAAGTAAGAGGCATGGCATCACAGGTGGAAAGCAAGAGAAAGTGTTGAATTCTTGAAGTGAGAACTACTTTCAGAGAACGGAATATGGTGTAGCTGAAGAGAACGGAATATGGTGTAGCTGAAGGGATGTATTGGATGCCAGAACAAAGAGATTCGGTGGGGAAATTTGCTTGATCTGATAGCAAAAGAGATGTCCAAGTAGAAATGTAAGGGGGGTATTGTAGCCACTGACAAAAAGAGTACAGGTATAAAGGTGAGACAGTGTATGAGTGAGAACAGTATTGCAGACATGGCAAGCTGCTTTATACTGAGTTGATCCATTGGTTCATTTTGCTTAGTGTTGTTTGCTATAGTGACTTGGAGTGACTTTCCAGAGTTTGAGAAGGAAGGCTTGCCATATTTTGCATAAAGTTGAATCTGGGACAGCTGATATGAAGCTTAAGTATATTAACACAATGTTTATTTGTTCATTACATTTTAGTCTCAGCTTTCCTCTAGTGGAGTCAAGTTACAGCAGTCAGGACAAGGAAATACATAAATACATGTGCTGGTATATATAGATTTTATTCTTCTGATGTTGCTCTTACTTCCTTATTGCCTTACTACTTACACTATTTAGTGTGTAAATATTGTGTATGTGTTTTGTTTGCTCCCAAGCTGGCTTAGTGGGGGAGAGTAATGTTAACTTGTGCTTTTGGGGAAAATGCTTATTTCTGTGAACTCCAGCTTACAAAGTACAACTGTTCTTTATCATTGGACACTAGAATTAAAAGAAAAAAGAAGCCCTGAAATCTTGTTTATTCTTTGAAACGAAAGGTCAGTTCTATAAGAACTGACTTTCCTTCCAGTTTTCCTTAGTACCAATGCATGATCAACATAATTACATTTTAGATCCTAGTAACAGTTTTTTCCTCCCAAAGTAGGTTTAAAAAATATATTTAAAGATCTGGAATGGTAGAGTTTGGAAAGTTTTGAGCCTAGGTCTATAAAGCAAAGATCATGGTGCCACAGCTGTTCTAAAACTCCTCTGTATTCTGTGGATTGACTTTTATGTTCTTTATCACTATTTGAACAGTCTAGTTCTTTTTAGGTGACATAAATCTTAGGACTTCATCACACTAGTCCCTGTGGCGTTTCAACCTGTGGGGGTCAGGCGTCTGGCAACCCCAGGTGCAGCCAGTTTACTAGCTGTTAGATTTCAGGAGTTGAAGGTCAAAACATCTGGAGGACCCACAGATTAAGAGCCATGCGGCATTCGAGGCGGCGGAAAGCGCGGAGGCGGCGGAAAGCGGGGAGGCGGCGGTAAGCGGCGGAGGGGCGGCGGGCGGGCGGGCGGCGGAGGCAGAGGAGGCGGAGGAGGCAGGACCGAGGAGGAGGCGGCCAAGGGAAAGGCTTAGGGATGGCGGAGGCGCCGAGGGAGGGTCCACCCTTCCAGAAGAAAATTGGAAAAAAAATATTTTGGGCCAAAAAAGTGGGCCCCGGCGCTTGAAGCACTTTTTGGCCCAAAATATTTTTTTCATTTTTTCTTCTTCTAAAATCTAGGTGCGTCTTATCATCCGGTGCGCCTTATGGTGCGAAAAATACGGTAATTACATTTTAGATCCTAGTAACAGTTTACTTCTTGCATAAGTCTAAATTTGTTTAATAGATATATTTAAAGATCTGGAATGGTAGAGTTTGGAAAGTTTTGAGCCTAGGTCTATAAAGCAAAGATCATGGTGCCACAGCTGTTCTAAAAACTTGTATGTGTGTATTCTGTGGATTGACTTTTATGTTCTTTATCACTATGTGAACAGTCTAGTTCTTTAGGTGACATAAATCTTAGGACGTCATCACACTAGAGCTGTGGTTTTCAACCTGTGGGGGCCCCAGGTGTTTTGGCCTACAACTCCCAGAAATCCCAGCCAGTTTACTAGCTGTTAGGATTTCTGGGAGTTGAAGGTCAAAACATCTGGAGACCCACAGATTAAGAGCCACTTCATTCGGATTGCTTTCAAAGTGTTGGTGCTAACCTTTAAGGCTTTGCATGGTCTAGGGCTGCCTTTCCCCGCATATTCCCCAGAGATCGCTATGGTCCGGGGACCAAAATCTTTTGGAAGTCCTGTCGGTCAGAACCTGTTGCTTGCCATCTATGAGACAGCGTGCCTTTTCGGTAGCAGTGCCTAACTTATGGAATGCCTTGCTGGAGGAGGTCAGAGCAATAACAGACTTGTCCTCTTTCCGGAGGGCTTGCAAGACTAACCTCTTCCGGCAGGCGTTCAAGCTTTAGAGGTGCCACTTAATCCATATTCTCTGTTTTAGTATAAATTGCTTTTATTGTGTTTTAAATGCTGTTTTGTGATTATGTCTTATGCTTGTTGTGAACCACCCTGAGCCTATTGGGAAGGGTTGTATACAAGTTGAAATAATAAATAAATTAGAGCATTTATCATATTTAAATCCATTTGCTGTCTCCTGCAGAATTCTGGGTTTTGTAGTTTAGAAAGTGGCCTTTAAACTGCGCAGCCAGAGTTGTGCCTCACTACACTACAAACCCTAGAATTCTGCAGGAGGCAGCAACTGGATTTAAAGCAGATAGGTGCTCTAGTGTGATGAAATAGTTGTAGCTTTAATACCAGGATTGATCCTCATTATTTTTGGCTTTTGAAAATACATGTTTAATATTTAACACTTTGGAATTTTAAAATTCTGCTAGCAAATGTAATATTTAATAACAGTTTAATATCTGTGAACACATTAATTTAAAGTAGGAATAGTTCAAGTGGTCCCCTGAGACTGCATTTGGCCTCCCAAGTCTATTTCTACAGATTTCAAGGTGCCTTTAGATCACCTGTTTTTCTGCCCCTCCCTTCCAAAAAGAGGCTTCCACTTCTCTTGGGAGACTTCCAGAAGTGTTTTGTCACCTTTTACACACATTGCATTCCCTTCACATTGTTAACATTTTTTTAAAAACCCAATTTTTTCGAAATCAGAAGGGGATTTTTGGCAACCTGGTGGTCCCCAAAGTGTTGCAAGGGCAGGAAATTGGGCCCAGGCCCTCTACAGTTTCCCTCACTAGTTTAATATTAGTCACAAGAATAAGAAACAATTATTGAAGCATTTTAAAATAATTGTAGGCTTTGTGTGAGTTGGGCGTCCCCAAACATAGAAGCTAGATGCCAGTCTTTAATTTCTAAAAAGCACCTAGGGGTTTCCTGGAAAGGGGAATTCACAAAAGGAAAACCTTTGGGTTTTGTGACAATTTATTTACAGTGTGTAAGTTTTAGTGGAGCATACATTCAGTTTGTTAGAGTCTGCTGAGCTCTTTAGTCATACCAGATCTGTGTCCTATATTTAGTTCCCGGTTGTAAGCCACCCTGAGTCCCCCTCCGGGGGTGAGAAGGATGGGATATAAATGTCTGAAATAATAATAATAATAGCAGCAGCCTGCCCTTAAAAAGTTACGTTTCTCCACTTACTAAATAGTTTTAAAACTCATTTAAAATTACTGCGAGCTCTTTTAGTTGATACAGGTATAATTAACAATGCCTCTCACAAAGAAGCTATTTTTACAAAGCCTTTTTATGCTCACCTAGCACCTTTTCATCCTTGTCCTCTTTGTAGATACATTGGCATGTTGGTGGACAAGTGGAGAAACAGACTTTCGGTATCAGGTTGCAACAGGGCGTCTGTAGTAAACAATGCAAAGAATGCAATTCTGCTCTAGCCAATGCTGTTATAACTTGTTGCGTCTGCCTACAACAGACAAGTTAAACGGTAGATGCCCCAGAGTGCTTTACTCGGCATGCATAAACAGCAAAACAACATGTTTTTCAAAGTATAGATCTGTAAGTTTGGACACTTGGAGATATATATATATATATATATATATATATATACACACACACACATACACACACACACACACACACACTAGCTGAACCCGGCACGCGTTGCTGTGCCCTATGTAGGAGATGTTGAATAGTATGTAAGGGTATGTTATGATGTGAGTGTGTGTTGTGTGTGTATATATATGTGTTTGGTTGTGTGTATGTATGGCTGTATGTGTGTTTAATTGTTGTGTGTGTGTTTTTATTTGTGTCTGTGTATATTTGGGGGTGTTTGTGTGTGTGTGTGTGAAGGTATGGGTTTGTGTATATGTGTGTTTGTGGTGTTGTGTGTGTATATATTTGTATGTGTGTATATATATCCTATTGGTGTGTATGTATGTGTTTATTGGTGTTGGTTGGTGTTTTTTTGTGCAATAGTGGGGTTTTTTGTTTTGTTTTTTGTCAGCTTGCCTGTGTCTTCGTTGTCCGTCTGTTCTGGTTCCTGATGGCCGCCTTCTCGTCGGTGCTCTCTTCCGGTGAGGAGGGGAAGGGAGAGAGACCGTGCGGCCCCTTTCGCAGGAGGAGGTGGAGGCGTGGTTCCCGACCAGAGCACCATTCTCCACCGCAGCCCTCTTTCCTGCGAAGGTCGCTCTTCGGCCCACCCTGTGGCAGGGAAGTGGCGAAGGGGGAGCGATGGCGGCGGCACCATGGCCGTTCTTCCGGCCCCTGTGCGCTCTCCTCTGCCGGTTCAGTGCTGCTTCCTGAAGTGGAGGACGAAAGGGGCCCCCGCGCGATCTCTCTTCCGCTCCCAGAAGAAAAGGGCGAAGGGAGAGTGATTGCGCGGGGGTCCCTGTCCTCCTCTTCAGGGAGCAGCATGGAGGCGGCGGAGGAGAGCGAAAAGAGGCCGGAAGAGCGTCCATGGCAGCGCCGCCGCCATCGCTCCCCCCTTCGTCACTTCCCAGCCACAGGGTGGGCCGAAGAGCGACCTTCGCAGGGAGGAGGGCTGCGTTGGAGAACGTTGCTGTGGTCGGGCGCACGTCCCTCAGCTCCTCCTGTGAAAGTGGCCCGCACGGTCCCTCTCCCTTCCGCTCCTTTTCTGGGAGTGTAAGAGATGCAGCGGAGGAGAGGGAGAAGGCTACGAACTTTCTGTTAGCGTGTTAGTTAGGTATGTGTTTCTTGCCGGGTTTTTTTTTTTTAGGGACAACTTCCGGGGGAGTGGTATTTGCGGGACATTTTGGTTGTAGTTTTTTGGTGTTCGGGATCCCTCCATAGGTTTGCATGGGGTTTTTTGGGGGCCGGTTTTAGGGGTCTTAGGAGTTATGTTTTGGGGTTTTTTGGTGCCACGATTGTAGGTGCTGTTCTGTTGAAATGTGTGTGGTGGGTTTTGAGGGTCTGGGTGTTATGGTGTGTCCGTGCATAAGCGTCAAAAACGGACTCTCTCTTTTTATATATATACTAGCAGAACCCGGCACGCGTTGCTGTGCCATCTCTCTCTCTCTCTATCCCTATCTATCTATCTATCTATCTATCTATCTATCTCTATATAACTTCCTGTGTCTGTCTCTCTATCTATCTATCCCTATCCTTATCTATCATTGTCTCTCTCTGTATATTATTCTCCATCACACTGTCTCTCTATCACTCGCTCTCTCTGTGTCAGGCTCTCTATCTCTCTGTGCTCACTCTGTGTGTATCACCCAATCTCTCTCTATCTACCACTCTCTCTATCCCTATCTATCACTCCCTCCCCCCTCTCACTCCCCCTCTTTCTCTCTCCCTTTCTCTCTATTACTCCCCCTCTGTCTCACTCTCTATCACTCACCCTCACTCTCTCCTCCCTGCCCCCCTCTCACTCCCCCTGTCTCTTTCTCACTCTCTATCACTCACCCTCCCTCTCACTCCCTGCCCCCTCTCTCTCCTCCCCCTCTCTCCTTTCTCTCTCTATCACTCTCCCTCCTCTCTCTCACTCCCTGCCCCCCTCTCTCCTCACTCTCTCTCCCTGCCCCCCTCTCTCTCTCTCTCTCCCTCCTCTCTCTTCCTCCTCTCTCTCACTCACTCACCCTCACTCTCTCACTCCCTCCCCCCCTCTCTCTCCCTCTTTCTCTCCCCCTCTCTCTCTATCATTCACCCCCTCTCTCACTCCTCCCCCCCCTCTCTCTGTCTCACTCCCCCTCTTTCTCTCTCCCTCTCACTCCCTCCCTCCCCCTCTCACTCACTCCCTCCCCCTCTCTCTCACTCCCCCTCTCTCTTTCTCCCCTCTCTCTATCATTCTCCCCCTCTCACTCCCTCTCTCTCTCTCTCTCTCTCTCACTCCCCCTCTCTTTCTCTCTCTCTATCACTCTCCCTCACTCTCTCACTCCCTCCCCTCTCTCTCTCCCCCCCTCTCTTTCTCCCTCTCTCTCTATCACTCACCCTCACTCTCTCACTCCCCCTCTCTCTTTCTCACTCTTTCTCTCCTCTCTCTCTCTCTCTCTCATTCCCCCCCTCTCTCACTCTGTCACTCTCCCTCCCTCTCTCTCACTCTTCACTGTGGCTCCATGACGCCTCCGTTGCCAGGGCCCGATCCCGGTGGAGGCGGCAGGAAAGCTGCCCTGTTTCCGGGCACCTCTTTCTGCTGCTCGGGGAAACAGCCGGGGGAACTGGTGTCGCGCGTGCGGTGGGAGGCGCTTTCCCCCCCCTCTTCTCTCCGCCCTCCTCTCTTGATTGAAGGAAGGAGGGCGGGTAGAGGATGGGAAAGAGGCACCTTCCGCTGCGTGCGCATGCGCGGCAGGGGATCGGGCAGCTGTGTCCCCTCTTATCCCCGCCCTCCTTCCTTCACTCAAGGGAGGAGGGCGGGGCGTGCAGGAGAGAGAGGTGCCCGGGATCGGGCCCTGGCGGCAACGGAGGCGGCGTGGAGGAGGAGGCAGAGGAGGAGGAAAGGGTCGCGGGGTGTGTGTGTGGATCGTAGCCTCTGTGCATGGCTGCGATCCTGCTGTTTTCGCTGCTCTTTCCTCCTCCTCAGGCTTCTCCTCCTCTTCGCCGGCTTTGCTTCCCTCCGGTGGGATCGGGCCCTGGCGGCAATGGAGGCGGCGAAGAGGAGGAGGAGCCGGAGGAGGAGGAAGGAGCCGCGAGGAGTATCGTAGGCTACGATCGCGGCTCCTTCCTCCTTCTCCGGCTCCTCCTCCTCTTCCTCACCGCCTCCGTTACTGGTAGGGCCGATCCCACCGGAGGTGGGCGGGAGGGAAGCAAAGCCGGCGAAGAGGAGAAGCCTGAGGAGGAGGAAAGAGCAGCGAAAACAGCAGGATCGCAGCCATGCACAGAGGCTACGATCCACACCTCCCCCCCCCCGTGACCCTTTCCTCCTCCTCTGCCCCCTCCTCCACGCTCCAGTCCCCTCACGGCCCTTTCCTCCTCCTTTTCCTCCTCCCTCCATGCCGCCTTGGGAGTTTGCGGAGGAGGCGTTGCTTGGTGAGAAAGGGGGCGGGGGGGTGTTGTTTGGGGGGGCTTTGGGGACGCGGAAAGGGGGCGGGGTGTGTTGTTTTGCCTTGCTTTGGGTTGGCGGGAAAGGGGGTGAGGGGGTGTGTGTGTGGGAAGGTGGGGGGGGGGTTGTTGCGGCGCGCGTGTGTGGGAAGGTGGGGGGGTGTTGCGGCGCGTGTGTGCATAGGAGCGGCTTTTTGGGCGCCATGTGCAGTGGATCGGTTGTTCTGGATCGGTTGTTCTGCCGCCATGTGCGTGGAGGGGGGGAGTGTGTGTTGTGTCCTGGTTGTTTTGGGGTCGTGGGTAGGGTTGAGGGTGTGGTATGTGTGTGGTGGGAAGGGGGTGAGGGGATCGTGCGGTTAGGTTTTGAGCGGGGCACGTGGCTCCCTGTAGAGTTATTGTTGTTCGGGCTGTATGTGCGAACGTTCTAAACGTGCGCGCTGGCAGCGGAGAGGGCGGGGTGGGAGGAAGGTTGCCGGTTTTGAGGGGGTTGTGTTTGGGGGTGTTGTGAGGGACCTAGGGCCGGTTTTTTGCGCCACGAATGTTCCTGTGAGTATATTTGTGACTGTTGTCGAGTATCGTGTTTCTGAGACTTATAGTTTCTTTGTCTATGAGCGTCAAAAACGGACTCTCTCTTATATATATATATATATATATTCATTCTCTTGGTTTAAGGCAGAAATGGGAAACTTGTGCCTTTCAGATGTTGTGCTGTAACTCCCATCTGATTACCTTGAATAGGACTGGAAGAAAATGTGGGTGAACACAATCTGAAGGGCCATGGATTTCCTTACCCTGCTTTAAAAGCATAATTTCTTGATAAAAAGCAAATGTATTTATCCATGTTAGATAACTGAATTCTGTAAATCTTCCTCAGTTGAGGTAGCATAATACTTCTGTAATTAAGTTTAGGAAGAACCTCTTGACCTTCAGCAGTGGAACTTACTGCCTTGGAGTGTAGTGGAAGCTCCTTTTTTGGACACTTATAAACAGAGGCTAGGTGGCCATCTGTCAGGAGTACTTCGTTTGTGTTTTGCTCTTTTTTTCTCCCTTTGCATTTGTTAACCCAGTTAAGAGGCTGACTCATTCACTTTCATTCGTCTGTACTTGTTTAACCCATGGATGAATATGTCAGTTGTATAACAATCTTTAGTCTGCTCTGTGGTTTGTGCTCCTCCATCAACCATTACTATTCTTGTGCATCTCATTATTAGAGTTTACAATATGTACCTACCATTGACAGGTGACTATAATTCTCAGTATTACAGAGTGTAAATAAAGTGAAAATAGTGTGTTCTGCCTTTCTTCCTTGATCATATTCTTCAATGCCAGTGATGATGAATTTTGCGCTTTTCTAAATATCTGTTTCTTATTGGCAACTATTAGCAGAAAAATGTTCTTCTGTGTGTAGAACACCCAGGAGCAAAAGATGTGGGCACATGCAAGCTACACTATGGATTTTTAGGAAGGCTGAATATTCATTCATTATGTCATGAGTCACCCTCCACCGGAGTGCTCTGGGCGACTTACACAGATAATAGCAAATTTCTACAACACGAACATTAAAATGGTTACAAATTAAAACCTCTACTAAAGAGCCATGTTTGCATAAATGACTGTAAGTCGGGCATGGCTCTTACATCTGGTGGTAAGGAGTTCCACAGGGTTGGGGCAGAGATTGAAAAAGCCCTACACCTTGTGGATTCCAGGTGTACCTCTCTTGGACCCGGGATGTAGAGAAGGTTTTCTTGGGCTGGTCGTGGTATGCTTCCATATCCCCATTATGTTCTTGCCCCATTTCCTTTCAAGTGAGTTTGAGGAAAAAAGAGAGATCTCAAAAAGTTGCATGAAATACATGTGCATCTCTCATAGCTATGTGCAATGAGTAAGGGGTAGAGGAATGGAGCAGTTTTGATCTAGTGAGATTCTAGTTTGTTTACTGTATAGGTTGATTTGTTTGTTTTTGTCTGTAAATTGAATTAAAGCTTTCATCAGCTGAAGAGATTCCAATGAAAGCTATTTATTCTAAATGACTATAATAGGAATGAATATAAAACACAATTTGAAAGTGTTAGAAAAATTAATACTAGAAATGGTGGTATCCATAGCAGATGGTTTCCCTACAGTCTTACTATCCATCAAAGGGAAATTTTCTTTACAGAAGTTCGTTTGCTTTTGTAATAATTGGCACCTGGATGTCTGTGCCCTGACCTGTAGCTCTTTGGTCTAAGATTTGTGTTCCAGAAATAGCAGGTGACCCTTGGCTTTTTCAGTAACACACTTAGTAAGAGTTACTTTTTAATACCACAATTTACCACTCAATCCATCACATAGAAAGCAGTTTTCAGGGGTAAGTCTCAATGTTATGCATTTTGAGGGATTTGGATGCATCTTCAATTTGGAGTTGCTTAACAAAAGCAATACAATGAACTTAAGACTTGCCTTAGTTTAGAGCATTGTTATTGCTGACTTGGACTATTTTATCTTGACCATGAGAAACCTAGCTGATACTGATGAAATATATGATGTATTTCAGATGGTTTTCACAGTTGCATTTATTTTCATTTAATTCTGTGTATTCCGGCAGATATACTGTACATATTTTACTTGGGAGAGCTGCATTTAGTGACTAGTCTTGCAGGTTTCCATTTCTAATCAAATACGTAATGTCTTCCTTAAGCTGATAAACTCTTAATAATGTCATTAATCATTATTTTGTCTGCAAGCTAGCTATTTGACAAATGATACCTCTCTTCTTGCATAGGTTCCTCCCTCCTCACAATAGTGCCAGCACTGTAGATGTTAGACACAGAGAACTCGGATTCAATCACAGTTGAAACAATGCAGTATTGTTTGAGAAAAGAGCAGTTTACCATGTTCATTAATGGTATCACTTGAGGCATAACTGATGATGAAAGTGACCATTTTGCAACACTATAGGATTGAATGTTTGAAGGGAACAGGTAATCACTCTGCCATCAAGAGGAGGCAGTATTTTTGTACAAGAAGTTGATACTGATGGAATTATAGATTATAAAAAGTAAGAATTAAGGTTTTTTTTGAAGTTTGAAGAAGCCAGCTCAAGAAAGAAAAGGTTTAGTTTGAGTCACTGTTACAGTAGTTACATTTTGTAATAAAACGAATGCCAATTCACACATTATCTGAATAGGGCCATCCTCAGTATCTGCAAGAACGAACAGCATCTCCCTATTCTTAATAAAGCACTTTGAAATGTCTGTATAATTCCTTATGGAAATTAAGCCTTATATAGTCTCTGAAATGATAGAAATACATTAAAAACAACGTACTGTGCAGCTTGTAATGGGAATAGAATAGTTCATGAAGCTTTTTTCCTTTTTGTTTTTATAGATTTTTTTCTGTACCTGCACAGTTACTAAAATAGATGCAAATGGAAGGCCTTCTTTGTATAGGGCCCTGTACCCATTGTGTCTCCTACTGTAGTGTGTATATGCAGCTTATTGGAGTGAGCAAACTAATATTAATTATGGAGTTACTCTGGTAGTATTAGCATCTTCTCAGTTTTCCCTCTGTTTAAACATTAAGCAGTCACTTGTTGCTGTACGAAGAGGGTGTTGTTTCTGCTCAATGCCTGATATCGTTCTTTGGACCCCCAGTCTCCAGTACAAAGCCTAAATGGGACCATCTGCTTCTGAGTAACTTCTCACAGTGTTCAGTTCTGAAAATATGTAGCATGTATCTAGCTCTCATGGTGTCATAACACGGAAGCCATTCTTCAGGTGTAGGCATCAGTGCTTAGTTGGGGAAATAAACTCAATGCCACACTTTTGAAATGCCATACAATTTACAAGAAGTGAGATTCCACCTGAAAATTAGGAATAACTTCCTGACCATGCGAGCAACAGTGAAACTCTCTGCCTCAGTCTGTGGTAGGAATTCCTTCTTTGGAGGCTTTTAAACAGAGGCTGGATGGTCATCTGTCAGCGTGTTTTGCTTGTGCTTTCCCTGCATTGTAGGGAGTTGTACTATTATTTATTGAATTCATATACTTGTACCCCGCCCTTCTCACCCCCGAGGGGGCACTCAGGGCAGCCTCACAGCAAACACCATTCGGTGCCATCATAATGATAAGAACAATCAACAAATTCATTAAAACATAACATTAAATAAACAGTTTTAAAACACGCCAATTAAAATCCAGTTCCGGGTCATATTTATTGTCCCTCCAAAATTGCTTATGTCTTCTTCATACAAGCCGCTATTCAATGGTCAAATGCAAGTTCCCATAGCCAAGTCTTCAGTTTCCTTCTAAAGGACAGGAGGGAGGTGGCCAATCTGATGTATTTGTGGAGGGAATTCCACAGACAGAGAGCCACTGTTGAGAAGGCCCTGTCTCTTGTCTCCACCAATCATGTTTGCAACGGTGGTGGGATCGAGAGCAGGGCTTCTCCAGATTATCTTAAACATTGTGATGATTCGTAGTAGGAGATACGTTCTGACATGTAGTCTGGGCCAGAACCATTTAGAGCTTTAAAGGTTAAAACCAGCACTTTGAATTATGCTTGGTAGTAGATCGGCAACCAGTGGAGGAGTTGTATGCTCCCTGTGTGCCGCTCCGGTGAGCAACCTGGCTGCTGACTGTGGGACTAATTGAAGCTTCTGGGAAGTCTTCAAAGGTGCATTGTAGTAGTCTAATCGAGATGTAACAAAAGTGTGGACCACCGTGGCCAAGTCAGACTTCCCAAGGTACGGGCGTAGCTGGCGCACAGGTTTTAATTGTGCAAAAGCTCCCCTGGCCTCCTCTGAGACCTGGGGTTTCAGGTTTAATGATGAATCTAGGATCACTCCCTAGCTGCGAACCTGCGTCTTCAGGGGGAGTGTTACCCCGTCCAACACAGGCTGTAACCCTATGCACTGTTCGGCCTTTCGACTGAACAGGAGGACCTCTGTCTTGTCCGGATTAAGTTTCAATTTGTTTGTCCTCATCTAGACTGACACAGTGGCCAAGCACCAGTTCAGGACTTGCACAGTCTCCTTAGCATCAGATGGAAAGAACATAAGAACATAAGAAGAGCCATGCTGAATCGGACCTCAGCCCATCTAGTCCAGCATTCTGTATCACACAGTGGGCCACCAGTTGTACACGGGGATCTCGAGCAGAAGGGAGGGCAAAACCCTGACCTGCTCCCGACCCCCCACAACCAGTACCCAGGGAAATTCTGCCTACCTCAACCAACTCCGAGGTGGCACTTGAATGTCATTTTCAGTAACTACCGATACACTTGGTATCCATGAATCTGTCTAATCCTGCCTTGAAGTTGTTCAGGCTGACAGCTGTCACAACCTCTTCTGGAAGTGAGTTCCATAACCCAATGACCCTCTGGGTGAAGAAATATTTCCCTTTATTAGTCCTAATTTTCCTACCTTGGAGCTTCAGGGAGTGCCCTCTAGTCCTAGTGTTTTGTGACAAAGAAAATAGTTTCCACTTAGGAATGATAGAGCTGAACATCATCCGTGTACAGATGATATATGACCCCAAAACTCTGAATGATCTCTCCCAGTGGCTACATGTAAATGTTAAACAACATGGTAATTACTAAATAGCCTATGTGGTCTTTTCCAACTCTATTATTCTATAATTCTATGAAGGTACACCTGACTGAGTTACTGATACTGACTGAGGTTCTGGGTTTCAGCTCCTCACCCTTGGGTGTATAGACCATAATTAAGAATGCAAGAGCTCTCCTTGAACCCAGTGCCTATCTGTTCAGCACCTAGTTCTGCTGTGGTCACCCAGCTACGCTAAGATGGCAACAGGCAAGACATGAAGACAATAATTCTCTTGTATTATTGTTTCCAGGCATGGGCTGCTAAGTGGAATGTTGTCCACTATCTCGCATATGGCTTAACAGATAGTTTTGAGTAGCCTTATCCATGATTTATGTCCTATTTTAAAATTAAGTTGTTGATTATCACCATGTCCTGTCGAAACAAATTCCATGATTTCAATATGTACTGTTTGAATAAGAATGGGGACGGAAGCAAAACTAGAAAACCGTTGTGGCGGGTTAACATTTTTCTTGCTTGAGCATGGCCATATCTTTGTGTATTTTTTTTTAGACCCTAGTTTTATTAACACACTTTTTGAAAAGACCTCTAGAACAACATCAAGGGAATACCTATGTATGTTACAACTTAACACATTACACACACAGGGAGGGATGACATAAGCTTATCTCCCTTGTTCAGAGGTTATATTTAATATATTTTTAAACTTCAATTATGTTGTATTTTTGTTGTACATCTACTTTTTATATTCTTCTCCTATTTATTGAAAGCCAAGGCTGCAATATATCTGTATTTTATTTTTCCAAAAAGGTACCTATGAGCAGTGTATTTGTTTCCCCTAACTCAAAACAAAAATAACATATTAGCTAAAACATTCATTTTTATAACGGAAATTATACCTAAAAGTTAAAATTTCAGTTTTGACCATCTTTGCAGATCTTCCTTAATTTCATTCAAAATCATTGTATAATTGTTCTGAAATAACTTCAAATTCTTACTCATCATTTGCATCCAAATATTTGTTCTGTAGTCTCCTCTTAAAGCCAGATTTCTCCTTGACATTTTTCTGTTCCATTTTAGTCATATTTTAGTCCACGTAAGTCTTATATTTGTTAATTTTAAAGCCAGCCAACTGTCCATAATTTGTCAATCTGGTATTCCAAAACTGGATGCAACCCAAAGGATTTCCCAAATATAACACCAAATCATCAGCAAACATTGACCATATACGCATGTGCTATTTACTTTAAATTTCTCAGGTCAGTTATGTCAACAGTTCAGCGGTTTTCTCAATCAGCACTTTTCATGTCACAAGTTAATCCAATCTTCACCTCCTCCATAATGCCATTTTCCCATGTTTCAATTTTTTTAGGATGGTGTCTTCAGCATTGGCAAGCCTTGATAGGCCTTTAGCCAGACCCCAATCATACAGTTCCATTCATTCCACTAATAACAGATGGAGATCATCTACTAACGCGACCATAGCAACCTCAACTCTGTATCCTGCTCTGAAGCTTATTTGAAATGGGTCAAAGAAGTGTGTGCTATCCAAGAATTCCTTAACTTCAAATCCTTAAAAGGATTTGAAGACGCACAACAGCAAGTTCATTTTGACTATTAAAATAATAATACTTTCTTTATAACCCGCCACCATCTCTCCGAAGGGACTTGGTGTGGCTCTCAAAAGCCCTCTACAGTGCAGCACACATAAAATACACAGATACATAAGCAATTAAACGATGACAATGTAAGTTTACACAACTATTTTACATAAAACAATTCCATAAAATGCAGCATTGCTTGCAGATATAAAATAGGCCGTATTCAAGTATCAATCCAAAGTGCCAGAGTGAAGCAAATCAAGCTAAGTCCTCAAATTTAACCGTAAAATTCTAATCATGGTCAAAGGCCTGTTTAAAGAGCCATGCTTTCAGATTCGATCGAAAAACTTGAAGAGTGGGGGCTAGAGTAATCTCTCTAGGGAGAGCATTCCAGAGCTGGGTGTGACCATCAAGAAGATCCTCTCTCTTGTCCCCAACAACTGTGCTTCGGGTGGAGGTGGGACTGAGAGAAGGACCTGCCCAGCAGATCTCAGAGCCCACACTTAGTCATATCAGGAGATGCGGTCTTGAAGATAGGTTGAACCCAAAGAATATAGGGTGTCATAGGTAATTACTAACTTGCACTTTGAATTGGACCTGGAAACTTGTTGTCAGCCAGTGGAGCTGCTTTAATAGGGGCATGGTATTCTCCCCATAACTAGCCACAGTTAGTAATCTGGCTATGAATCTTTGCTTTAACTGTAGTTTCCGAGTCATCTTCAAAGGCAGTCCCACGTAGAGTGCATTGCAGTAGTCCATTCTAGATGTAACTAAGGCGTGGACCACCGTGACCAAGTCAGGCTTTTTGAGGTACAGTTGCAGTTGGTGCACCAGTTTTAACTATGTGAAGGCCCTCCCAGCCACCGTGATATGTGGGCTTCAAGCGTTAGCGATGAGTCTAAGAGAACCTGTGGACCTGTGTCCTCAGGAGGAGTGTAACCCCATCAAGCACAGGTTGGCATCTTATACCCTGATCGGCCTCACAACTGACCAGGAGGGCCACTGTCTTGACTGGATTAATCCTCAGCTTGTTGGCCCTCATCCAGTCCCTCACAGCTGTTAGGCAAGATCCCAAGAATAGGCCTAAAAACTAGGACCCCAGAATGTTTGTTATTGGGTTGTGTTATTCATACAATTTACATTATTTAATAGACATAAATGATGTTTTACTTAGAAGTCAGCGCTACTTAATTAAATAGAATTTCCTCCTGGAAAAGTGTGTGTAGATCTTCAACCTGAAACTTGTTTCCTGAGCAATCACAATTGGAATATTAATTTTAACCATGTGTAAATCATACCGGTAGTAGTTGTGCGTGAAACGTATTCATGTAAACCAGTTTCCCCCATAATTGTGATGACTCTTCGAGCCATTTTTTTTACTGATGTTATGCTGAAAAATAGTGTCATCAGTGTCATGTGCAGGTGCTAATCATGTGAAGAAAGCGACACATTTTTACTAATAATCTATTGTGAGGATTGCAATAGGCTATTTATTACCCAAAGAAAGACAAATGGAAAGGAATGGTTTTTTCTGTCTGAAGGTTTAATGTAAAGTTAAACATCCTCCAAGTAGAAATAAGAGGCCATGCCCACATGCTCCTCCACTGGTTTTCCCTCCACTTAGTTACCTAAAGAATGGGTAAATAACTGGAAGATTTCGAGAAACTGCATGTGACTTGAGACTTTGTGTGTTGTATATGATTGCTTAGAATAAAGTCATGCATTATGCAAGATGCATCCAAATTTCAGAATAATTCTGGAAAGCAAATGTGTTAGACCAGGGCTGTCCAACTTCTACCGGACCTGTGGCCGGAATTGTGGTCACTGATCACCTGGGGGGCCAAGCCCCTGGCGCCGCCCCCTCCCCAGCTCCACCCCCTTCCCTCCCCGACTCCGCCCCTCCCTGCCCCCGGCGCCGCCCCCAAATTACTAGTTGCATTATTAATTTTAAAATAAATAAATAAAACAATGGAGCAGAATTATTATAAAAGAACATATAAAGGGGCCAAAATACACCATTAAATATATTTATATTAACAAAGGGGGATGGATGGATGCATGGAACATATAAAGGGGCCAAAATACACCATTAAATATATTTAATTCCATCCTCCCCTCCCCCTTATTTTAATTTAATATTAAATATATTTAATTCCATCCTCCCCCTTTCTTTGCCATCTGACACACAGACTCTTCTTTCCCGGTGAAGTTTGGCTTCTGGGCGCTGTGTCAAGACACCCGTTGGGTGGGACCACTTTCCCCAAAGAGGGTTTGTTCTCCTCCCACCCAAGACCCCCAAAGACTAGGCCCCCAGTGGTGAGAAACACAAAATACACACATACAGAGGGAGAGGTTGCAAAGGCAGCAGCCTGCCTGGCACTGGCTGGCCTAGCCTCTCTCTCTCTCTCTCTCTCTCTCTCTCTCTCTCTCTCTCTGCAACTCTGCAAAGGCATTGCACGCTGCAAGGCGAACTCACCTCTTTCCTCCTCCTCGCAGGCTCTCCTGCTTTGGGGGAGCCCAGAAGTCCTTGTTTCCGTCTCCCCCTCCCCTTCTTTCTCACCCAAAGTTTGAGCAGAGGGGAAAGTGAATGGGGGAAAGGGGGTGTCAAGAAGCAGAGAGAGAGAAGCAGGTGAAAGCTTTGGTCCCCCTTCTCTCTCTGAGTCCAGCCCTTGCAAGCAGAGGAGGAGGAGGCGGCAAGTAGAAGCGCCTCTCAAGGTCTCCCAAGAAGCGAAAGCGAAGTCTTGCAAAGAGGCGCAAAGACCACCCTCCCACCTCCCCTTACTATTAGTATTATCATATCTCCCCTTTCCCAGTATTGCCTGGTATACTTACCACTCTCTAGCTATGTGACTGAATGGGAGTGAGTGAATGTGTTGGCCTCTATGTGAAAGTAAACACAGAGAGGAGCTCTCTCTCCCTCCCTCCCTCTCCCTCCCTCCCCCACGGCACCCCTGTTCCACATACAGCCCATGCAAAGCCACAGAGAGAGACTGAAAACATTCATTTTTTAAAATATACAAGGCTGGCTGCTATTGGCTGGTGGAGTTTGACAGACAGCTGAGCCAGCCGCTCGCCTCGCCTGTTACACCCAAAGAGGAACGCATGCAAAACCCCTCCCCGCTTGGAGACCCACACACACACACACCCCAATAAGCGCACACAGGGTGACTGGCTGGCTGTGAGGGAGGAAGGGGCGCTGCATGGTCAGGCCCGCATCCCGCTCCACACACACAAAACACTCCCCCCCCACTCGAGATTCATACTGTGTCACCTATTTATAATAATAATAATAATAAACCTGTAGGCATTCCTGATGCGTTGTGTGTGGGTTAGGTCTGTTATTTGCTGGGGAGGCAGGTATGGGGAGAGCAAACTCAGGTTGGGAAAGAAGGGAGACAGGTCCTGAGGGGGGGGGAGAGGGCTCCAAACTGGCGGAGTCCATTAACTGCCACGGGAGAGAGAGAGGCCGAAAATGCCTGAGTGGACGAGGAGGAGAGTTCACGACGCCTGGAAGCGTCCCTCAGGGAGTGTGTGTGTGTGTCTCTCTCTCTGAGGGGATAAATGGTCGCCCTCACAGGCAGGAAAGGGCTACTCCTTTCCCTGAGAGGAGGAGGCCATACGTTGCCCACGTTGAGCAGGAGGACTCCAGGTTGAGAGAAGCAGCGGCCCTGCTGAAGGAGAACTTCCCCAGTCAGCAAGAAGCAGGAAGGCAGGCAGCTCCATGATCATGAGGAGTCACAATACGGACAGAGGAGGAAGAAGCCGGGGCCTCTGCCTCCACCTCTTCCTCCTCGGCGCCGGCGTCAGACGTCACCCAGCCTCGCCCCTGCGAGCAGCCCCATTTTTTCCCGAAAAAATATTCCCCCCCAAATTTTTATTTTTAATTTTTTTAAAAAAGTATTTCTTCCAGGAGGGTAGGGGGGCCGCGTCCAAGGGGCTGGGGGGGCCGTGTATGGCCCCGGGCCACCTGTTGGACAGGCCTGTGTTAGACAAACGAATTTGTGCTACTTTTTCTTTCATGAAAGTATAGCCCTCAGTTGCTGAATAAGCTACTGTGCTGTATTCTGTACATTCCTTTGAGAGACTTGTTGCAGCATTGTTGTGATGAAGCCATGGTAACTAAGAAGAACGAAAATGTCAGTTGGCAGAATCAAGTTATGTGTGAAAGTTGCCAGCAAAAAAACCAAAAAACAAAAACAACAGTTTTGCAATCAAACTGATAAAACTGCTAAGCTCAATCGGAGCTCAAGCAGGCAATGGTAGTGGTTAAGAATTTGACCTCTTATGATATGATATTTTTAAAATTGTCATCTAATCAACATTTAAAGAGATTTGCCTCTTTTGAGAATATATTGCTTGTCTTTGACAAGCAGGTTTGAAAACTATTGGTGGCATTTGTATTTCTTTTGCTATCTTACTCCTTCTCCAAAAGTTTTAAAAGTCAATAGGATCCAGTTGTTGTGATTCATATGTAAATGGAAACAATTCCAAGTTTGTAAGATACAGTGCATATTGTTAGTGCCTTCTTCTTACCTTTTTACAGTACCATTTGAATCGGTTTCCATCATTTCGAATAGTCCATGTATTTGGTGAAAATAGTTCTTAAATAAGGAATACAAGTTCAGTAATGGATGATTAAAAGAGGTTAGACAAATTTCTAGAGGAGGCAAACAAGTTAACACACATGATAGCGGTAGATTACCTCCTGTATCAGATGCATCCTTAAGTACCAATAAACACTTTGCTGTTGTGTTGGTGTTGTTATAATTTATGTAGTGTCATCAGTGTACAGCAGGGGTGCTCACACTTTTTCAGCATGGGAGCTACTGATTAAAAAACCAAGTCCCAAAGATCACCTACCCAGAAATGTAAAACGTATAACTATTTTCTTATTTATTTATTTATATTTATTATTCATTTTTATGTACTCTTCCTTCCAGCAGGCTCGGGGCAGTTTACATAAAATGAAGTTATAGAACATCAACATTTCAATTTAATAACAGCAATATAAAACAGAGCATAAAAATACATCCAACTACCCCATTTCTCCCACACTGCCATATTACCACACATATTATCAGCCAGAAAGTAAGAAGAGAGGCTTTTGAACTGCAAAGCCATTTAATACTCAGCAAGGTAAACAAAGGGGCATGCAAAAATACATCCAACCACCCCATTTCTCCCACACTGCCATATTACCACACATATTATCAGCCAGAAAGTAAGAAGAGAGGCTTTTGAACTGCAAGGCCATTTAATACTCAGCAAGGTAAACAAAGGGGCATGCAAAAATACATCCAACCACCCCATTTCTCCCACATTTCCATATTCCCCAACATATATTTCTCAAGGAACAAAGCAAGCAGAGAGGCTTTGGAGCTAAAAGGCCATTTTAAACATTAAAAATAAACAAAGAGACATGCCACAGAACAATCAAGCACCCACCCCAAAGTAAAAAGACCGACCTTTGAGATGCGGTAAGGAAATGACCCCAAAGCGTCCTCCTCCTCCGTCGTTGCTCCTATTTCCACGCCGCCAGCATGCGTGCCGCCTCCAAGAGCTCACGAGAAGTCCGAGAGGCAGAATGGGTGCTTCTGCACATGTGCGCGGGGCCAGCCATGCATTGCGTCATCCAGGCCCGCCCCCTTTGGTCTCCTACGACTCTGAGTGGCTGAGAAGGACGGAGGGAGGAGGAGGAATCCAAAGAGGGGCCCATTCTGCCTCTTGGGCTCTGGAGCTTTGGAGCGCGCGCGAGCAGGGAGCGGGGAAGAGCAACGATGGAGGACTTCTTTGCAGCATGCAGGGGCACGTGAAGAGGACAAACTGCAAAAAACCTGGTCAGAGGCCTGAAGATCACCAGGATGAGGCCCAAAGATCACCCTGGTGATCCCGATCACCATTCTGAGCACCCCTGGTGTACAGGATCAAATTGGTGTAGTGGTTTGAGGGTTGGATACGACCTTGGAGACTAGGGTTTGATTCCCTGCTCCTTCATGGAAACCCACTAGATGACTATGGGCAAGTCACACTCCCTTGGCCTCAGGATAAGGCAGCATAATCCTCTTCTGAACAAATCTTGCCAAGAAAACCTTACGATGATTTGCCATGAGTTGGAAATTACTTAAAGGGACATAACAACAACATGGTCCTTTTCATAAGTGGTTTGCAGTTGTTAATTTGATAATTAACTGCCCTTGGACATACAATTTCAAAACATACAAGGAAAGAGAGCATGGCAGTTGAGAGGGAATTACATTTCTGCATATATTGGCTCCTCTTCTCTCCCTCTGTGGCCACAGCAGTGGTACTTGAGATGGAAGGAAGCCACTGTGTCAAGGCATGTGCCTGCCTATTCACTCCAAGAAGTGATTTAGGAACTGTATAAAACCAGCTTAAAGCATACCCAATTATTAAAACTCAATCTGTGCCTCAGTTGAGAAGTCTGAATACAAAATAAAGTATTTACTTAGTATATATAGCATTTGGGTTCAAGTACATCCCGTTTTATTGATTTTTTGCAAATGCAAATGGCAAAGGATATAATCAAGTTTTAGTCAAAAGGGTTAATATAAACTTACTGTATATTCACAAAAAAATTTAAGGTTGACATATTTTAGGATCCATTTCTCAGTGTGAGATCTTGAGATAATTGAACAATGGATGGTGAACATTGTCCTTTCACTTTGGGATATTTTAGCTACATGATTCAGGCTTCCTGCCCATCAGTTAAATGGAAAGTCACAGATAATGTCGGACACCCCCCACCATATCCACAGATTCAACCCACCATAGCAAACCTTGATTTTTTTGCCACACTCCCAAGTATGCATGTAAGTATGCAAGTATTTCACAGATCTGCATGCTCTCTAAGGTACTCTTTTGTATTACTGTATTCCACATTTTATATAAGGGGTACCATTGTATTATTATGCCACTATATAATGAGATTTCAGCATCCATACATTTTGGTATCCATGAGGGTCCTGGAACCAAACCCCACAAATACCAAGGGGCCACTGTATAGTTTCAAAGTAAATAAGCATTCATAAATGTAAATTATATTCCTATGATGCGGATAAAAACATTTTGTTCTACAAAACATATAGGAAAAAGGAGCCACTGTTGGACATGATTATATCATAAACTTGAAAGAGGCATTGCCTTCATTAGATCCCGAACATTTAGATGAGCTAACCACCTTTACTCTTAGAAATCATATCCTGTATACTAAAAATACTACTTTTTGTTGAACCAATCAGGATTTAAAATCTAATGAAACACAAGATTTAGAAGCCAAGGTAATCTGTTTCGTGCAAGACTTATCTGTTTAGGCAGGCCTTCCCACCTGGCTAATCAGTTTTATGTTTTATTGTTTTTACTGTTTTATTGTGTCACTCATGTCTGATGTAAGCTGCTCCGAACCTCCAGGGAGTGGGGCCTATAAATTTGAAATAGAAATAGAATAGAAATTTACCAACTTGCATAAAACATTTTATCTATTATTATTTATTTATTTCCGATATTTCTATCCCTGAAGGGATACTAAGGACGGCTTACATCTATATGTAGCAACAATTTGATGCCGCTACATATACACAATTACAATAATACAATAACCATTAAAATGCATAAAGAAATAATTAAAAAAACAGTACATAAAGCATTAATTAAAACAATAAAACAGAATCCTCAGCTATATTGCCTTACCAGTCTATTTCCAAGAAAAGTGCTAATTTATGTCTGCTGTCCGAAAGCCTGGTCCCAGAACCACGATTTCAATTTTTTCCTGAAAGTCAAGAAGGACGGAGCCGATCGTATCATGTTTGGAAGCATGTTCCACAGGCGGGGGGCCACAGCCGAGAAGGCCCTGCCTCTCGTCCCTGCCAGGCGCATTTGCGATGTTGGCAGGAGAGAGAACAGGACCTCCCTGGATGATCTTAAATTACGAGGTGGGATATAGAGGCAGGTGCATTCGGACAAGTAAGTTGGGCCAGAACCTTATACAGCTTTATAGGTCAAAAAAAGCACTTTGAATTGATCCTGGAAGTTGATTGGCAGCCAGTGGAGTTGACATAACAAGGAAGTGGTATGCTCCCTGTATGTAGCTCCAGTTAGTAATCTGGCTGCCGCCCGTTGGACTAGCTGAAGTTTCCGAACCGTCTTCAAAGGCAGCCCCACGTAGAGTGCATTGCAGTAATCTATTAGGGATGTAACCAGAGCATGGACAACCATGGCCAGATCAGACTTCCCAAGGTATGGGTGCAGCTAGCGCACAAGTTTTAACTCTGCAAAAGCTCTCCTGGCCACCGCTGAAACCTGGGGTTCCAGGCTCAGTGATAAATCCAGGATCCTGCGTCTTCAGGGGGAGTGTAGAACTAGAAGTAGAACTTTTGATCTCTCTTGCTTTTGATCTCTCTTGCTTCCCACACCAACGAGAGGTGTTAAGAGGTGTGTAGACTATCCTGTTTGGAATAAGTACCTAATACAAGGATGAGATGCTAATGGGACAACGTTGTCCTACGTTGAGAGGTAAGAGGAGACCCTCTGGAACTGCTGAACCCCATGTGACTTCGTGACTACTACTTTAGATGCTAGGTTTGCTTAAACAGGAACAAAGAGCTTTGTATTTTTGGACACTGGCGGTCTTAGTTTTTTAAAAAAAAAATCTGTATATTTTTAAGTTTTGATTGGATACAGCAGTAGATAGGAATGTGTGATGCTTTTTTACTTTCTTTGTCTAAGAAGGGTACTTTGTGATAGCACAATCATTTGAGCGGGAATTATTACTGGAGAATCTTGTGATACTTGAAAGTTGACAGAAATTTAATTTGGACTGTTTTGGGCACAGGGGAGTAGCTTTTCTGTCACTTGTTTCTACAACTTCTGGATCAAGGAAAAATTGATTAGTTGTCTTCTGTGGCATTGATATTTGAAAACGGTGAGAAGAAGTGATGAACCAAAAGTAAGCAACAAAACAGTGCAGGATTTTCCACAGCTTGATCTCGAGCTGCTGAACCTACATTTTTTTGGGAAAAAATGTATATATTTGTCAAACTAATTCAGATTAATATTCAGTGCTGTAAAACATCAACCCTACCTTCTACTTTTTCTTTCACTGACAGGCTAGCTGTATTCTTTGACATGGCAATCATCTTTAATTACAGTCCACTAAATCTATTCTGCCACCACTTTGGCAGCAATGGGAAATGTTTCCCTAGTTCAGTGTTTCCCAACCAGTGTGCCGTGGCACACTAGTGTGCCGTGAGTGATCATCAGGTGTGCCATGGGAAATGGGAACCTCCAATACCCTTTCTTCCCCCTCCTGTTGAACACTTTTTCTTCTCCACTCGGGCTCCCTTCTTCCCAGCCTCACTCTGCTTGCTTTGCCTCGCTTTGCTCACGTTGCCGCTTCTGCGGGAGGGGGGAGGAAGACGTGACCCGTGCGGGCGCTACTGCGCAGATTCACCCCACGTTTTCCTCCCTCCCCTCCACAGTGCTCTCTGGATATAGGTGAACTACAACTCCAAAACTCAAGGTCAATGCCCACCAAACTCTTATAGTATTTTCTCTTGGTTATGGTAGTTCTGTGTGGGAAATGTGATTCCATTCCATCATTGGTGGAGTTCAGAATGCTCTTTGATTGCGGGTGAACTATAACTCCCAGCTTTTGAGCAAGACCTTCATGTGTGTCTTTCTGCCATTCCTGCCAGGATATCTATGTTGTGTTCATCGAAACAGGCCCAGGTTTCACACTGAGTGTATAAATACATTTAAAAACATATTAACTATATGTATTACTATGTTAGAGTGTCATTTTGGTTGGTGGTGTGCCCCAGGATTTTGTAAATGTAAAAAGTGTACCGCGGCTCAAAAAAGGTTGAAAAACACTGCCCTAGTCCTTCTTGGGATATACTGACTTGTCTCAACTGCAAAAAATGGGTGGTAGGCTAGAAGTTTGTAAGATATCAGAAGTTTGTAAATGTATTACAAATAGGTGATAATAATACAATAATTTTTTAAAAAAGAAATTGCTGTTTGCCACTTTCTCCAGGACTGGTATTTCTGTACCCCTCCTCAGCAACTTTATTTTATCCTAGCTTTCATCAGCCAGAAATTACCCTGGTTTGTTAATGATTTAGGTTTGGTATTTTGGCTGTAAGGCATAACAAAATATACAATATAAAAGTTTGAATCTCTGTTTTGTCTTGCTTGCCTGCAGGTTTATTTGAAGCTGACTATGCTGTACTTGCTTTATTGCTTTAATATAAATATGGCAAACATGTGGTTTTTCATACACTCTTAAAGAAACTCTGTGTTTCTTTTTTTAGGATTCAGTGGTCACAGTTCAAAGGCTATTTCATTTTCAAATTGGAGAAAGTGATGGATGACTTCAGAACTTCTGCTCCTGAGCCAAGAGGCCCTCCTAACCCCAATGTGGAGTATATTCCCTTTGAGGAGATGAAAGAACGTATTCTGAAAATAGTCACTGGCTTTAATGGGTATGCAATCTTACATCAAGTTCTATTTGTTGTTTGAAATGCATGATTTATTGTTCTTACTTTCATATTGTAGTAATTTTCTGCCATATTGAGTCCCCCTTTGGGGGGAGAAGGGCGGGGTAAAAGTGCATGAAATAAATAAATATGTGCAACAAAGTGAATTGGGGCTATTAATAAATGTCTATTGGCAAAATTCAAATGCTGTAGGAAACTTTCTGAATTATCCTTGTACACAAATCACTTGTTTACCTCCTCTTAGCTCAGTTTGGAAAGAGTTGATGAGTTGTCACCCTTCAGAGATTGCGCTTTTTAATTTGCATGACAGCTTTTTAATTGCTTACTGGATGATTAAATTCCAAGTGACTATGATGTAAGAGCAGAAGAGTTGAGCTACTAATTTTACTAGAAGTTGCCGTTTAAGTTGGAAGGCAATTTGTTTCTTCTTTTTCAATACAGTTAAAAATATGAATATGTCTGAAACAAATTTATTCTTAGTTTTAGCGGTTTGTATAGTCTTTACAACATTGTGAGATAATTCAGGCATAATACAGCCAGCCCTCCACATCTGTGAGTTAAACTTTTGTGATTTTATTTCATGTCAAAGGCACTGCATAAATAAAAATGTTGTAAAGCAATGCTTTTGGGTTGGAAAGATTGGCCGTTTACAAGAAACGTTGCTCAGGAGATGACCGACTATATTGACTCAGTGTTCAAGGAGGATCTTTGCTTGTTCAGCCAGGCTTCTCTCACCCTTCACTTTTAGGAACGATACTTTCTGCCATGCTGCGACTTTAATTATAGAAACATAGATTATCTTCATAGCAGAATTAAGTTAAAAGTGAAAACATAACTTTTCAGCTTCCTGGCTGAGCAAACCTTGAAACCCAAACTTCTTGGAGTAGTGGTTTAAATGAAGTTTTACTTAATAAATTATCCCATTTCACATTTTGGTCAGTTATATAACAGATACAGTATAGAACCTCAGTGTAAAATAAGTCTGTCTGAAGTGTTTAAAGTTACATTTGGCCCTTCAACATTATAAAGATTATTCCCATCAGTACAAACATTTTAGCTATGGAACTAAGATTTGTAGAATAGGTTTTAGAGTTCATACTAGACCTTCCTTCCAACCAAATTGCCCACCATGTTTCCAATCAGAAAATTTTGTGGCATTGTCGTTGATGTGGATTAAACTCAAATTGCTCTATTCACTGTTCACTTCAGTTCAAGGTTATTTTGATAAATAGATAGACAGATGTTTACATGAGTTAATTTTTTATCAGACCATACCACGTTTTAATCCATGTTTTATTAGATTTAGAAGACTTAGATGTTCCCAAAAGCCTATTGAATGGTGCAGGTGCTCAGTAGTTTGCTTCTCTGACCAACTACATGATAACTATTTTCTTTTGAATCTTTCTGAATTTCCTCCAACAACTTGGGGCATTTTGCAGTGAACTCATTTTGGTGTTATAGTAGTCTGTGATATTATAGCACCATCTACTGTTTATTTAGTCTGTTACGTTTTGAGAGGTACTAAAGAGAAGTGTTTAGTGACTTTGTAGTTACTGTATTCCTGCAAACTCACAAAACATTTTGTGAGACAGTTACATGCAAATTCTCATAATTCCTTTAAAACAGAATTTAATGTCATTGCATTTCCCCCCAGTATTCCCTTTACTATTCAGCGACTCTGTGAGCTGCTGACTGATCCAAGGAGGAACTACACAGGAACAGACAAATTTCTTAGAGGAGTTGAAAAGGTAATGTCCATCTCCTGGTTGAATTTTTGCTTTACTTACATTCTTTGAATCACTTGTTAATGTAGGATGAACCCATTAATGTCCTAAGTTTTTCTTAGTCAAGGAATAATCAGAGGTGGTTTTGCTAGTTCCTATCTTTGAAATGTAGCCATTAATGACTGTTAAACAATTAGTAGGATCTAATGTGTTTAGGATATCTAATGTGCTTCCACAGGTTGCATATCTCATTTAAAATCTCAAATATTAGTTACATGCTATAAATTGGTGTTACACCATGTAACAAATAACAGCTTAAAAAAAACAAAACAGGTAAACTGTGATTTCACTTTATTACTAGCAAATTTTTCATTCTCTTTATTGTGAAATGAGGGGGAGCTGCTTCTATTTCTTCCTCCAATTGTTTCTGTATATGACTACAGTTTATTCAGTGATGTATTGACAAAATCTGCAATTTAAATAGTTTAATTTAAAATTGTAAAATAAAAAACCACAGCCATATATATATATATATATATACAGTATATATATATATATATATATAGAGAGAGAGAGAGAGAGAGAGAGAGAGAGAGAGGAGATTTAGACAATTCAAAATTCCTTTTATTCTTTCATGTTCTTCTATTTAACTATTCCCATGTGGCACAGAGGAAGTGAATACATGTCCTGACATGACCGTGTTTGAAAGCAGTGACTTTTCAGCAACAGTTTGTGAAAATGTAATAAGATAGAAAACCCAAATTTGCATGTGCAATGACAGCTGTTCAAATGTTCTGTCAGGTGGGATGGTATTACTTCCACACTATTGTGTCTGTACAATATGTTTTTGTTCTCTTTCTCATGGGACAACACAAATAGTCAAGTGTTGTGTATTGAACAGAGAAAAAAGTGTAATTTCAGATTCACTTCATGTAGTACATAGAAATTCTGTTGTTTAGAGTGAGGTCCCTTCTCTTTTCTCCAGTTGTTTCCACCAGGGAAGCTTATGGGTCTTGAAGACTGTATGTAACATGCACTGATAACCTATAGTACAAGACTGTGTCAGAAGATGATTTTGTTTATTGATTTCAAGTAACTAATGACCATGTAGCTGCAGGAACTTGAAAGTTTCTTTATTCTGTGGTTTAGACACTTTCCCAGTGTTACTGAAGAATTTTTATTAGGAATTTGTTACCAAAAGATGCTGGTTAGGACTCTATCCACAGCCAAGAGGACATTCGAGGAAACTGATGCTTGTGTTGCAGAAGACACATTTTAATATATATATTATTTTGTTCTCGTTTTATGTGTTTTATAGAACGTCATGGTTGTCAGTTGCGTGTATCCATCTTCAGAGTGAGTACAACTTTCGCTTTTCTTAATTTTCCAACCAAAGCTCAAGGGAATTTTCTTCCCAATTTGATACTGTACAACTCTATAATGTTAGTAATGTCCTATGTTCAAAATTGATAATCAATCATGTTCTCTTAAGAACTGCTTACTGTGTAAGACAATGGCTCTGCTGGCATATAATACGGGATCTACCATAACAGTAATTGGGTATTGATTTATAACCAACATGGCTGCATGCTCAGATTAGTTTAAAGTTGATATTTTCGGTAGTCACTTTTGACAGGATGCTGCCTCAAATCAGATTTGGAACAGTTTGATGGGAAGATTAAGATCAGACCAAAACCAAACGAGCAAACAAACTCCAACTTGTGATACTAAGTAATTAAGTACGGCTAGCTGGTAACCTGTAAGAGGCTTCTAGCTGGATCTTGGCTGAATAATGTTCCCATTTTGCAGTTTGAATATACAGGGACAATACAATAACTTTCCAGCACACTTAGCTGCTAAAAAAGAGTTAACATCAAATGGCATGGACATCAGAAATAGGTGGAGTTATATGTGTACCTTTTGACCTACCTATTACACCCAAGTCTTATCTGAACATTTTCTTCCTCTATTCTGTCGAAACCCAACCTACATGTGGCTAGCCAATGATAACTTGACTGGATAGCTAGGAAACACCTTGTCACTTTTCGCAATAAAGGAGTGACCATGAACGTGGAAGAGTGCTTTCTTTTTCAACAAACTTTACAGGGGTGGTGTTGCTCTTTATTTAGTTCATAAAACTAATTGACAGTTGCAGAGTTGGGTTAAAATGCTGACTTGAAACTGGATGAACCTGATAAGACCCAGGATGTTTCCGTTTCATTGAACTTAAAAGTAGAGTCCTTTCACAGTACATAGTTAATTTAAGTGGCATGGCAACACACTGTGAAATCCTGGACTCTGTAGTTCGGTAAGGCACTCAGCCGAAGGAATTCTCTTCGGCTGAGAATTCTAAATGCCGCTCTCTACATTAGAAATGCCAAGATTCCACAAGATGTTGCTATGGCAATTAAAGTGGAATCATAACATTTCTAATGTGCAGAATTTAGAATTCTCATCCAGAGAGCTCTAGTGCCTTGCCAAACTAGAGTCCAGGATTTTTATTATACTCACATTTAGTTGAATTCAGTCTTAAAATATATTATAGCTCTTACTGAAATAAATTTCCAAATATTTTGCTTTTATGGCTCTCTGAGTAGTGAGTAGGTAGATCATTTTGACTTGGTTGTTTTATAAGTAGCTCGCATGCTGAAAAGGTGTGAGCACACCTGTTCTAGAAGAATTCTCTCCTGACGTTTCGCCTGAATCTGTGGCAAGCATCCTCAGAGGTTGTGAGGTTTGCTGGAAATTAGGAAAACTTGGGTTTATATATCTGTGGAATGTCCATGGTGGGTGTTCTCAAATAGTATGCTGTGTCCAGGTTGGTTCATCAGACGCTCTGCTATGGCTTACTTCTCTGGTTGAAGTAGCCTGCAGTGCTTTTCATGTTCCTTGATTCGTGTTTGGGTGCTGCGTTTGGTGGTCCCTATATAGTTTCCAACAGACCGCACAACCTCTGAGGATGCTTACCACAGATGCAGGCGAAACGTCAGGAGAGAATTCTTCTAGAACTTAACCATATAGCCCGAAAAACCTATGAGAACCCAGTGATTCTGGCCATGGAAGCCTTTGACAATACATGAAATGTGGCAGCGTTTAAAGCTGTGATTATTTATTGGATATTATCACATTGTATAATTCTGTGCACATAGCTGTTGGTTTCATTTTATACATGCATTGTTATGACAGTTTTGCCCTGCAATAGATGAGGAGAGGTTAATTTCTTGATGATTTTATTGTTTGCAATTCCCCCAAACAAGTGGTGCAGCATAATTAAAATAAGCCCACTGATTTTTAAAGTCTAACCTAAATCCTCTACATTGGCGCCCCCTTGTCGTGGGGGAGAGGCTTGCGTACCCTAATGAAGTTGTGAGCTATGCTGGAGGTGGCATAATAGCCACCGGTAGGGCCTCCCATGCCAGACAGGTAACAACCAAAGGGTCTGACAAAGAGCGTCAATGAGCAGGATGGGCTCTTTAGCCTTTTGGCAACCATCCTAAGAGAAGGAAAACTCTTACATTCAAACCCGGGCAGATGGTGTTCGTCTAACCCTGTAAGGTCAACTATGTAAGAGAAGGTAACTCTAATCAAACCTACGACCTGAGGACCTCACTGCCACCGTCTAAGCTTGCTAGGCCCCGGTAGACAAAACTTTGGTTTAAAGGGTGAGGCCAGTTCTGTGCACACTGCGCTCCACCAGAAAAACCCATTGCACAGGCTCGAAGGACACATCCAACTTCCAAAAAATCAACGCGCTTGTAGTAAGCGTGGGGTGAGTCTTTCCTGAATCTTCGTTCATGAAGAAAAGCCAAGGAACATAAATACGCATATAATAGTTTCCTTATAATTGTGAGAACAACTTGTGAGGAAAGCCCTCATAAACATGTTTGCGAAGGAAAGGTAGCAGGGTACAATTTTAATTTAATGTAGTTCATTGATTCGAAGACATCACTGATTGTCAGATGCACATCAATTTCAGTACTACCAACAGAAAAAAAGCTTTGTTTAAGTATATAAACATCACTAGTGATTCTAGCAGACACCTTATTTTTTAGAAATGTTTATATGTGGGAAAAGTACATCTTAAGACTGAAGAAATACAGTATTTCCCCTTTCTCCATACAGCCCATTGCTGCCCTGAAAATTTACTCCAGAGGAAGTGGAGCAAATTAGAAGTGGTGCTCTTGAAGGATTGATTAGTCAGTGAATTCACCAGATTAGTGAGTTTATTCAGTATGGCACTACAGAGTTTCGGGCTTCATTACTCCACATATAAAATAGCCAAAGTCCATTATTGTCCACTTTTATTTGTTTATGTGTATTACATTAAAGCTACTTCAACCTCTTTTTTGTTGAAGCATGCCATAAGAAACTGCTTAGATATTTGAATGGAGACGGACCTGCTCTTGTTTCCTATTTGCAAGACCTAATTGATCCCATAACACTGGAAAATTGGGAGAAGCAGAAACAAAACATAATAGCTGATTTTTCTTCGTGGGCTCTGTGAATGCACACTAATGAAGCCTGCGCGCCAAAAGCAGGCTAATGGGAACTGCCCCAGTTTGAATTTTTCAAGTTTTAGTGGTAGCCCTGCCCAGCCCTCCCGGGGGGCATAAAAGTCGCTCTGCACATGCCTCCCACATTCCTTTGTTTTCCGCCACACGGCTAACATTGGAATTTCTTTCTTCTAGAAGTTTGCTCCTAGTATGTCCACGACGAGTTTCAAGCACTGCGTTGCTTGTTCGAAGAAGATCCCGGACTGTGATGGCCACTTGAAGTGTCTCCGGTGCCTTGGAGAGGGCCACATCATTCCTACCTGCGTGCATTGCCAGACACTCACCGCACAGCCCAGGAAGAGCAGGGTGCAGCATCTCTGGGCCATCTTGTACGAAGAAGCCCTTGCCCCTGCGTCGATGGCGACGGCTGTCCCATCGACCTCTTCGGCTGGAATAACCGCGGCCGCTGCCCCGGTTCCCTCAACGTCAAGCTCTCTCCCGGCTGGGAAGAAGCATCCATCGAAGTCAAAGTCTACGAAGTCGGCAAAGCCGTCAAAAACACAGAGGCCAACGCGCACGGTGACCACCGAGACCGTGCAACCGACATGCTCCCGACGGCCGTCTGTGAGTTCGGTCGCTTCTGGCCTGTCCCAGAGGTCGGCTATCTCAATGATTCCCTCCACCAAGGCCATGAGAATCGCCTTCAGGAGGTCGAGTGAGGAGGCCCGTAGAGTGGAGACACAGCAAACCGTGCCACTGACTCCGGGGAAGTCTCTGGAGGCGGCCACCTCGAGACCAGCGTCTCCAAAGAGACTGAGATTGGAATCTTCGGCCTCGACATCATCAAGAGCGCCGACGCCGGGCATGTCATCAAGAAGCTCATCTCCTGTTCGTACTCTCGCTGTGGAGAGTTTGACAGTGACTGTGAGGGAGAGACTACAGGACTCGCCAGAGGACTCGGTCCAGATCCCTCCAGCTCAGCCATCGGTCCGACAGCTCTTTGTTGCCCCTACTCCAGAGAAGGGCCGACAGACCATGAGGCTGGCCCAGGCTCCGGTGTCGCAAAGACCGACTGTGTTGACCGCTCCTGTGTTGACTGCTCCTGTGCTGACCGCACCTGTGTGGACTGCTTCACTTCTGGCCCTAGCTGCTCCGGAAGAGAAGGCCCCATCTTGTGCCTCTGAGGGCGAGATCGAAGATGATGATGTCCCTCAGTCTGTCGTGTCTGGATCCATCCTGTCCTTGGGCCTCGAGAGGACACCTTCCCTCGACACCTGCGACCCAGACCCATCATCCCCAACACACAATGTTCATGCTTTTGGGGATCAGATGACGAGAATGGCCGAGGCACTGGGTATCCCCATAACCCAGGTGACGTCATCGTCAACTTGCCCGGTATTCAAGAGGATCCAGCCCCAAGATGTTCTGGCTCCTCACCTCCCTCTCCTGATCCCACTGGAGGAAGTGGTCCAGTCCTCATGGAAGACGCCTTCATCCATCCCCCTAATCTCGAGAGGTATCGAGGCCTGGTATAGGACAGATGAGCAGGACAAGGAGTGGCTGAAACACCATCCAGCCCCCAACTCCATGGTTATCAAGGCGTCCCAGTCATCGGGCCGCGAAGCGTCGACTCCTTCTGACCAAGAAGGCAAGAGATTTGATGCCATAGGTCGGAAGATCTACTCCGGGGGTCTCCTGTTGACAAAAATGGCAAATTACGGTGCCTGTTCGGGGGCCTACCAGCAGGTCCTTTGGGAAAAGGCCATGCCTCTTTTCCAAGGCCTGCCGGCTGAACAGAAGGCCACGCTAACAACCCTAGCGCAAGAGGCGAACTCTTTGGCTCATCACCAAATACTGATGGCCAGGCACACCGGGGACACGGCCGGAAAGTTAATTGCCCATGGGATTGCCATCCGCCGCCATTCGTGGCTGAGGTCGTCTGGCTTGTCTTCTTCATCTCGTCAGGTCATCGAAGACCTCCCCTTCGATGCCCAGGGGCTCTTCTACGCCGGTACCGACGAGAAGCTGAAGACGACCCAGGACTTTAAGCTCCTGGCAGCGAAACTGGACAACTCTCCTCTGGCTCCGACAAGGTAGTACCACCAGTTCCGGTCGCGGTATCCGCAACAGCGCCAGTTCCAGTACCGCCAATCCCCAAGGTCTTACACCAGCCCCAGCAGCAGCAGCAGCCCTGCCGGTCTCGACAGACCCAGAAGTCTCGACCCTGCCAGGCTCCCAGTAATGGCCAGTGTCAGCGTCGGGTTTGACGGGCTACCGGGTGACACCGCCTCATCGCCCGGTACCGTTGCCATCAGCATGCCCCCCCCAAGACCTCCAGTAACACCACATCCAGCATTCGGACCCCGCCAGGCCCACTTCATCGATGCCTGGCGACTCATCACCTCCGATGCATGCGTGCTCAGAGGCTATGCCTTAGAGTTCGACAAGCTCCCTCCAACAGGCCTCATCGTCGACACTGAGCCGTCCGACGCAATCCTGAGGGAGGTCGACACACTGCTTAGGGGTCGATCTCTCCTTCCCCGGCATGCCAAGACAGACGGGCTTTGTTCTCATGGTACTTCACGGTGCCAAAGCCTGACGGTTGCCTGCGACCAATCCTTGACCTCAGGGGCCTAAACGAGTTCATTTTGCCCCAGAAGTTCAGAATGGTGATGGTGTCGTCCATCCTTCCCCTACTCCATGCCGGTGACCACTTCGCGTCCATCGATCTGCGGGATGCCTACTTCCATCTCTCCGTCAGGCCCAACCATCGATGGTTCCTGTCCTTCTGGGTTGCTGGTCAGGCGTACCACTTCAACATCCTTCCCTTCGGCCTTGTAACGGCCCCCCAGGACTTTCACAAAATGCATGGCGGTGGTGGTGGCCTATCTTCAGAGGAAAAAGATCCAAATTTTTCCGTACCTGGATGACTGGCTCCTGGCGGCCCAGTCTCCAGAGATTCTCAGGGATCAGATCTCAACCACTCTGTCCCTTTTGTCTTCACTCGGCCTTCAACTCAACGCCAAGAAATTGCAGCTCGACCCGACGACTTCCATCAAGTTCATTGGGACGATGTTAGACTCCCAAGCACAAATTGCCTTCTTTCTGGAGGTCAGGTTCCTGGCGCTCCATCGAGGTGGAATCTCGACCTCATGCTGGCTCGACTGACGTCGCCTCCGTTCGAGCCCCTGGCCATGATTGACTTTTGCCTCCTCTCCTGGAAGGTGGGTTTAATGGTCGCCATTACATCTGCCCGCCGTCCGTCGGAGCTGGCGACATTGCGGGTCGACGAGCCCTACTTGCTTTTTCTACGGACCGACATCACCTTTTTACCGAAGGTGCTGTCCTCTTTACATGTGAACGAGGACATTGTGTTGCCGACATTCTTCCCGTCACCGGTCTCCTCGACAGAGGAAGCTACACGCCCTCGATGTGAGGCGTGCCTTGCTCTTCTACAAAGACTGAACTGTTGCCTTGCGTAGGTCACCTAGACTCTTTGTATCCTACGCTACCGTCAAGCTAGGCTTGCCGGTCTCAGCACAGCACCTGTCGAACTGGGTTGCCTCCCTTGTTGAACTTTGCTACGAACTGGCTCGACAACCTCCCCCTCCTACGGTGAAGGGCCGTTCGACAAGGACAATGCAGCTTTGACCGCTTTCCTGAAGGGGGTCCCATTGGACTCTATATGCAGGGCGGCCATTTGGGCCAACCCGCTGACTTTTGTCACTCACTACCGGGTGGACACCAAATTCAGAAAGGACATGGCCTTTGGGCACTCAGTCCTGTCATCCTGTCCCCTATAGTTGATCACTTGTTGACATCAATCGAGTTCCTCTCCTATTGAGGCCCATACTACCTCGTCGCTCGATATCAAGCTTATTTCTGCATTTAGGTGCCTGTTGCCTTCCTCCCATGGAGGAATGTGTTCTGATATGACACTGTTTTTACATTATGTGTTATGTACCGTGCTCCTAGTTCCTCATGGAGCACTGTGGTTATTTATACTTCACCAAGCGCGCTTCCATCCCCTTGGGGATTGCACTAATGTCTTTGCACTATGTTTGTGTTATATGCACTTGCCTTTATTGCACTTGAGGCCTGTGTGCCTAATCATTATGGTGCTTGTTGCACTTTGTTTACTGACAGAGAAGGGGTTTTTTCATCTCCTGACCTGTTGAGGGCTTTGCCCAAGTTATTACTATTGTTTGTTGCAATAAAACTTTATTGTTTGGTCCTTAAAACTTTGGTCGGTTTGTTTTCCCGCCTCCTGGACCTTAGCTTGCTAAATCTTCATAAGCGTGCATTCACAGAGCCCACAAAGAAAAATGGTAGGTTACATACCTGTGACCATCTTTCTTCAAGTGGAGCTCTGTGAATCCACACTAACCCGCCCGGCCATCCCCTCTACAACAAACCTCCCCCTTCCTCGCTGCCGTTGTGGCCAAGGAATGTGGGAGGCCCGCGGGGAGCGGCTTATTTGCCCTCTGGGAGGGCTGGGCGGGGCTACCACCAAAACTTGAAAAATTCAAACTGGGGAAGTTTCCGTTGGCCTGCTTTTGGCATGCAGGCTTCATAAGTGTGGATTCACAGAGCTCCACTTGAAGAAAGATGGTCACAGGTATGTAACCTACCATTTTAAAATAGTATATTGTGTTGCACAACAGAAGTGCAGTTTTGTTTCTGGATTGTTGTATATTTTCAGGTTTTGTTTGTCAAGACAGAGAGTAGATGATGGCCTTAAAAAATCATTACTCTCATAGAGAAAGAATACTTGTGTTTTCCAGCATGGCAAGAGATCGGACTGGGTGGCCTTTGTGATCTTTTTCAACTCTATGATTCTGCTTAGCAGGATTCTTCAATTCTGGACATTTTTTAGCTAAAAGTAAAAAAAAATGAATACTGCAGAAATCTTACAGTAATTTTATTTCTTGTAGGAAAAATAATTCCAACAGTTTAAACAGAATGAATGGTGTAATGTTTCCTGGAAACTCACCAGGTTATTCTGAGAGGTAAGAGAAGAGTATGCTTAAACACAGTATGACTGCTGTGGAAAATGTGTAAGATGATGGCTATAACATTTATGTTCCTAAATCTTTTTAACATTTGGCATTTCAACTCAATTTCAAAAACTTTGAGTATGTTCAATTTTTTTTTGTGAAAAGATAACCTCTGTGGAGAGTGAGGCATATGTGTTATTTTTGGCGCTCATGAAGAAAGAGTGTTTCCCTGCGTTTCCAGGTACATAAAGACTAGAATTCTTTTAGGAATATGCGCATAGTGCAATTTATCCTATGCATATACTGTAGATGCTCTTTTTCAGGCATTTAAAAGGGTTCCTCTTTCTGGAGTAACGCGCCCCCCCCTTTTTTTTTCTTCTTCTGAAAAGTTACAGAAGCCCTCTGCCCAGGTGTGCTGGCAGAATCAGAAAAACGTCTGGCTATATCACTGTTGAAATCCATCACAGTCCTCCAGGGGTCTTAGTGCTGCTTTAATCATTTCATGTCTGCCTTTGAGGAGGCAAGTTGGAGCATAGATTGACTGTGCATGATGGCTCCTCTGGCTTTTCAGTAGGTTGGGGGTAGGGGTATATAGCTCAGCGTAGTGTAAGTCTGCAGGTGGATATTTGGTCATCTATGACCTGTGGATAAATTGAGGATTATATCTTGGAGAAGGGAAAGTGCAAGCACTGCCTTGAGGAACCAGCTGTCCCTGGTCACCACCGCTATTTCCCCACCCAGGCATTCACAAAGGCCGGAAATGTTGCCACAGAAGAGAGAGTAGAGGGACTTTGTCCTTTTTAAGGTTATTCCAAGACAGAGAAAACTCTTGCCTGGAGAAGGGAATGGCTTGTGACAAAAGAAGAATGCAGTAATCACATTGATCCAGGTTTTGGGGATTGATTTTTTGGCTAAAATTTCTTGACTTATACATGAATGTACAGGGTACATTAAAAGGATTTTGGATTGTAGCCAAAGTAATATTATTTTTACATTTTATTAGGTTACAAAAAATATAAAACAATCTCTTTTGAATAATAACGTGTTGAGCAATTGAATTCTTACTAGGTTTGGACTGGCATTCTAAATTCTTCTGACATATAACAGTCCCACTAAATACATTGGAAGTTGCTTTTGACTAGTGCTGCTTAGGATATTACTGTCAAGATTCTCTTTACTTTAGTAAATGATCTTACTCAGCTCCATCAAGTAGGAACTGAGTAATAATCTTCATTTCAATATCCTGTCAAATTAAAGATCCAGTGAAAATCTGACACTCAAAATTGGATTAATCAAATGTAATATTTTCTTGTCTTTGCAGATCCAATATTAATGGCCCTGGAACTCCGCGGCCCATAAATCGACCAAAAGTTTCTTTATCGCCTCCTATGACAACCAACGGTTTACCAGACAGCCCAGAAAATAAAGAATCAGGACTCTCTCAATCAGAGGAAAAAATTAGCAGGTTTGTATGAGACATGTACATAACAATAGGTTTGTTTGTTTGTTTGTTTGACAACTGCTTTTTATTTTTTGTTAATTATATTCTACATGTAGCTAGAGAGAGCTACTTTAACAAGCTTGCGTTCTGGAAAACAATGTATATTCTGATAGATGCACAGATTTCTTGCTAGCATTGGTCATCTTTCTATTTTAGTAGATTGACCTGTTTGAACACTGATGAACACTGGGTTGTTGTTTATAAATAGTCTGCCTCAATGTGATCTGATTGTCTCAAAATACGAAATAAATTTGTAGTGCTAACTGAAGAACTAATAACCTTGGCTACTGAGAATCCAGTTTAATGTAAATAGTGACAGAGCTGTCCTGTTACTGGTGGAGCCTGATTCATCTATCTGTGAATAAAGCCAAAATTCAAATCAGTTCTACATCACATTTTCCCTTCCACTTGCTAGGAGATCTGTTGCTCTCAAATTTAATAAACACAAAATAGAAGAAATGTCTTGCTCAGCACTGTAAGTGACAGTATGCTTGTGGTCTCTCCATGTTAATATGAACTTTCACACCAATGCTATTTTTCTTTTCCAGTGAATCGCCAGCATCTGAGCCTGAAAGAGTCCAAAGCAGTCCGGTAAAAAACAAACACTCTGAAGAAGATCCAACAGAAAATGAAGGACACGAGGTGAAAAGACTCAAATTTGACAAAGAGGAAGAAGCTGAAGAAACGTCCGATCAGAGTAGTTCCAGTGAAACTTGTACAGCAATGGTAGAAGAGACTGACACAACCTCTACATCTCAGGACAAAGAAAAAGAAAATATTTGTGAGAGGCAGCATTGTAAAGAGGAAGAGGAGGAAGGTATATGGCTGATTCACTGTCAGTTATTTGAGTCACTGGTTTGCTTCTCTGATTATGTGCTGCAAATACACGTTAGGTATAAATGTCCTTCCATGTAAAATTCCATGGCCATTGAAATCGGCTAATCCCCTACTTTCTATTTCCCTTGCTTTCGGTCTTTAGGCCAGTGAGGATATAGGCTCTCACTAAGACTGCTGTACTTGAAGATACCTCTTCTGTGCTCATTCCTGTATTTAATGACATAAGTCACATACTACTTTGTTACGTACGTTCCATTGAACTAATAAGCAGGAAGGAACTATAGGAAAAGAACTTGCATGTTGGTTGTGTTAATAAATATTTTATGCATAGTAATCTCTCTCTCTCTCTCTCTCTCTCTCTCTCTCTCTATATATATATATATATATAAATGCTTTTTCTGTAATGAGGCTGAAGTAAACAAAAGAACCACTGAACGGAATCACACCAAATTTGGCAGTAAAATGTCTCCCAATGCAAGGTGTGACCAACAAAACAAAAAAAGAAGTAAAAAGAACTTTAAAAACCTAAATCCTAAAAAAGTAGAACATGCCAATAAGGCCCTTGCCTTTCCATTCTCAGCCACTTCAGTATGTTGAGGTGGACCAATCAGAACCCATATGCAAATAACACCACAGTGGCAACCAATCACCATTTCTGACAGCCTCAGGCCCTTGCCTTTCCCCTCTCAGCCACTTCAGAGTCTTAGAATTTTGACGCTGGCCAATCAGAAGCCATATGCAAATAATACCACAGTGGAAACCAATCAGAAAGCTGCCACATATCCGCCCTCCGCACACATACATACATACATACATCAAACATAATATAATGTTACTACTATATATTACTATATTAAATACACTCATAGAATAGAGTTAGAAGGGACTCTACCATGGTATTGGGGAGAACAGACAGGAAGGGAGGAGAGAAGAAAGGAGGGAGGGGAAAAGGGAAAGAATGAAAGAGGGAAAGGGGGAAGGAAGGAAAGAGAGAAGGGAGGGAAGGCAGGAAGGAAGGAAAGAAAGAAAGATGTACTAAAGGAAAGAAGAAGAGAAAGAAAGGAAAGAAAAAGGAAAGGCAGGAAAGAGGTAAAGAAGGAAGGGAGGAGAAAAGCAAATAAAAAGTGAAAGAAGGAAGGAAACAGGGAGGGAAGAAAGGAGATGAAAAAGTAGAGAAAGGGGGGGGGAGGTAGGAAAGAGAGAAGGAAGGATGAAACCAAAGAGTGAAAGAAGGAATAAAAGAAAGAGGTAGAGAAGGAACAAAGGAGAGAAGGGGGAAGGGGAAGAAAAAGGGGGGAAGGAATAGGTAGGTACCTCTCTTTCATAATAGTCCAAATATCTACCTCTATTTTGAAAATTCTTACTATAGGCTACAGCAACACATGACAGGGCACAGCTAGTAATATAATGATAATCTAATCAATTACTCCATTGAAGTTTAGTTTTTGTTTGGTAGACCAACGTTGTGCATACATGTCTCTATATAGTAGCATAAGCTTGAATTAAACTGTGCAGTCTGTCATGCCTTTTCCTCCTTCAGTCTATTGAGGGGGTATAGACTGCACTTGGAAAAGTCTACTTGTCTGTACTGATCCTTGAATTTAATGGCATCAGGCCTGGTCTTATTGTTAGGTAGACAGAGGAGGACTAATCCAGATTAGGGCTTTTTGAACTTCTTCAACTTGTGACCCTTTTTTGCCCAATAAATTTTTATGTGACCCTGGATATGAAATAGGTATGTAAATCAAAACTTTTTTGAATATCGGATGGTTAAATCCATGGACACGGAGGACCAATTATACCCCAGCAATAATTAGGGCATGCCTAACTTCCAAGTACATAAAAAAGCAAAGTCCGTAAGTAAAATACAGTGGATCTCAGTATCTGCTGGGGTTTGGTTCCAGGACCCACCAAAACCCATGGATGCTCAGATCCCATGATATACAAGGGTGTAGTAAAATGTCCCTTGCACAAAATGGCTAAGTCAAAGTTTGAGAGATATAGATATTCAAGTTGTGGGCAGTTCAGTCTATAGATACAGAGGGCTTATCCTATTGCAGGCCAAAGATTAAAATCTATCTCAGATTTCCTTCAAGGAAGGGGGTACGGTTTAAGGTGCTCTAATCCAGATGACAGATTTTAGGGTGATGTTAAAACAAGGTGTGTACCTCATAATCCTTCTTAGACCTTGTGGCTGCCAATAAAAGGATATAGGGGAAGCTGCATCCCAATGACATCTGGAAAGTCCCAAGTTGCACACATGAGAAAAAGCCTAAGGATTTACATCATTGAGGGGCAGAACAGGACTGCAGTTTGAATTTTCTTGCTTGTCCTTGCATCTCCAGCTTGATATGTCTGTTTAATACTAAATGTCTCCTGTGTAGCAGAGAAAATCGAAAGGATTATGTATAAACAGGTAATATGTATGGGCAGGAAAACACTAACTTGTGTCTACTGACTAAGTGCAGAACTGCCAGGCATCTAATTTGCTGTGGGAAAAGCAGTAATATAATGAACTATATAGCTATCTATATAGGTCTTGTGAGAGCTCTATCTTATTTTAAGTATCTGTGTTTAACTCTAAATCCAATCTTGCAGAATCCCTCATGACACCGACAGAAACTGTTCCAGAGAGAAAAGAGCAAGAGAAAGACAGTGCATCCTTAACTGTGAAAGAAAATCTTTCAGAGGAGAATAATCAGATGGAGGAATCTGACCAGACTCAAGCAGAGAAGGATTTGCCTTCTGAAGAAAGTGAAAGCAGCGGGTCTGTCAGCAGCAGAACCAACTGCAGCGACGCAGAAGAATTGGGCTCTTACGTCAGCGAAACCCCAGAAACGGCATCGGAGACCCCCATGGAAAACTGCGACGAAGCCACAGAAGCTCCCGAAGAACCTATGGAACAAGACTAATAATTTAAATATACTTAGAGGCAGTATTTTCCATAAGGCTCTGGTTTTACACTGTATAAATAATAATTTTATGTAATAAAAGTGGACCTTTAGTTTTACAAGAAAAGCAGGCTGTAAATTGAACTTCTCAGTGCGTGAAATCCTGAAGGAGTTGTCCTTGTTACTGTGAAATACCGACACCTTCAGGTCCTGCTTGCCGCTGAAATTTCACTATGGTCAAATCAGTGGTCTGTGTATAGTCTTTTTTTATTTCGAATTAAAAGTTTTTAAACTGGAAGGTAATTATAATTTTGGCAAACCTTTTGGAGATTACCACACTTAATTATTTCCTGCCTTCATTTTCCCCGCTGCTATTTGTAGCTTTTTTCTGGTTTTGGTTACAGTTTCAACATTTAACGTCTGAATTACGAGGTTTCTTTTTGGTTTCCAGGTTTTCAATTGACTGCATTGTGAGCTTTGAAAAGCCACATACAATACTTGAAAACATGTAAATCGAAAGAAAGCTGATGCTTGCACTCTGAGACTTAAAGCTTTATTATTATTATTATTATTATTATTATTATTTCTAATGGAAACAGTTGTATTCATTTACAAAAGGCAACATTTTCACCTCTGAATAAACCAAATAAAATTTGGCCCGCATCACATCCTGAAGATCCAAACCCTGTTGAAAGTATCAGATTAAATACATTCCAAGAAATCTGTTCTAATGACACACTTTTGTACATTTCTGAGGTGCCTGAATGAAAGATTTTTCATGTTATTCCTGAGATAATGTTTTTATGGTGAGAACAGACTTCAAAACAATGACTTCAGCATTTTTAAAAGAAAGATATGTTCGCATATCTGACAAAAGCATTTCTCCGAACAGATTCAATGTTTGGCTTTGGATCATAGTTTCAGAGTCAGCAGATGAGATTGGCATGAGATGCTGCTGCATTACACACCAGTCATGTACTTGGGTTAAGTGGCAGGCTAGCAGTTGTAAGTGTGCATAGGAACTACCAGTCTTTGTACATCCTTTTGACAAATTGAACTACTTTTTGAACACGCTCCTTTTGACAGCCAGTGTTAATTCTTTTCCAAAACCAGCTCAAAGCACAACTACTGCTGCTTTCAGTTCTTCACATTCATATTTTTTCAGATATTGACATGTAAAGACGTCATGATCCCAACCTCCCGGTCACATTTCCTGGCTGCCAAATTTATACCTGTTTCTTCAGACTGTACCTTTTTGATATTTAGAATTTTTAAATTTCTGTAAAGTAGATTTTTTTGTAGATTGTAAAGAGTGCTCACTGCCATTGTGAAACGGTATATAATTGTATAATTCGTGTGTAAACTGGATGCTTGGGCTTTCAATACAGTATTCATATAAAGCAATAAATATTAATGTTATCAAAAGTTTGAGTACATGTTAATCAAAACACAACAGAAATCCCTCTGTTTAGAGGTGAGGCTGCATACCTTGAAGTAAGAAAATATCCATCAAAATGCATGTCAGCGATTCTTGTACTGCATGGTGTTTCACTTTGGAGAAGGGTGGCTTTTGAATTCAGTTTGTATTCCAGAATAATTTGACTGGGTTTGTACCTCTGTGAGGCGACATCAAACCACTATCTTTCAGGTTCAAAGCAGACAAGTACATGCTTAGGAGAGATCCTGTTATTCTACATACAAAAGAAAAAATCAGTTGTTCTCAGATGTAGGAGAGTTGGGTATGTACAGTAAGCATTTGGGGGCAGCACTAAAACCAAAACAGAAATTAGAAGGGAAAAAAACCATTTTCAAGACAATAACACTTGTTCCTTTCCCCCTCCTTTTTCCCCTTTCTTTTCCTTCAGGGATATTTGCCAATGAGAACAAATTTTTAAGTTCCAAGCTTTCTGACATTTTCTTTAGAATGTTTGTGGAATTATTGTTAATAAACCTATTCTTTAAGCAGTTGTGATCTTTTGACATGTTTATTTTGACAAAATCGAGTAACCCCTGATTTCCTTCCTCTCTCGAACAGTGGATTTTTGAATTGCCATTTTATTTGCCTAAAAAGGCAACAGGAAGCTGAAAAATGATCTCGCTGTGCTTAACTCTACAGAAGTTCTGTTGAATCCTGTGGGACTTAGTTCACGGGCAGTTAGCTAAAGGTTTGCAACCTAAGTCTAGTACAACAGTATGAGTTGAATGGTGATATTTGTGGTCACTAATTTCAGTGAATTTATTTTTCGTGTCAGGAGCGACTTGAGAAACTGCAAGCCCCCTGGTGGCACAATGGGTTTAAACCTTATGCCGGCAGGACAGAAGATCAACAGGTTTGAGGTTCAAATCCTGGAGAACATGGACAAGCTCCCTCTGTCAGCTCCAGCTTCCCATGTGGAGACATGAGAGAAGCTCCCACAAAGATGGTAAAACATCCGGACGTCCCCCAGGCAACGTTCTTGCAGACGACCAATTCTCTCACACCAGAAGTGAAAATTTCAGTGAATATTCAGTGCCTGTTTTTATTGGGGGCATCACTATAGGAAACTCATCTTTATATAAGGGGGAGGGGGTTTGGGGTTTATATGTGCTGTTTGATGTGGTTGTGTTTTTATTTTTTAAATTCTGGAAAACTAATAAAAATGATATTCCAAAAAGAAAAGGAAACTGGTCTTTGTAGGCACAATTTAGTTGCCAGCACTGTATCAGCCAATTTTTGTTATCGCATGTTCGCCAGTTGAAAGTTACGAGCATTATGCTGAAAATGATGAGGATTATATGGCTTTGGGATGGTGGCTGCAGGCATCACTGTCCTGCATAAGGACGACATTGCCCTGGCACAAAGAATTTTGAATACTGACTAGTTGCGGAATGGTGCATTTATGTAAGCAAACAATTCTATTCAAATCAAAAGGTCTTGCTTCGAGGCAAATGTTTATCTGGAACCTAAATTGTTCCTTAATTGCTATATTTATTGCTTGGATATGGCTATGTTCAGTGCTACTTAAAAAGAAGTCTAATCACAGTGCATAGTCTTTTGAGGCACTGACAGGTTGTAAGGCAATTGCCTTGCATCAACACATGAATGCAATTACTTCTTTCATCTAGAGATGACCATATAATCTACTATGTATATACTATGCATATGTATGAGAAGACGGGTAGTAACTTGCACCCAAACATTTCAAATTTTACAGTCCAAATTAGGGCTGTCACAACATTTATGAGCTGTGTTTATTCCTTCGAAATAAACATTGGCTACCATCTTGTATATGAATGCTGAGGATATAAGCCACACTACAACTTGATTTCTTTAATGGTTAACAGGTTACATTCCTTGCAACATGATTTTACTCTGTCACTTTTTCCTCACACTTTAGATACACAATTTGTTTTATTATGCTTTGGTTTAATCTCGAATATGATTCAGTTAATTTCTATTTGCCATTGAGGCCCTAAGAACAGGAATCATTGAAAATTATGTTTCAAAACAGAGGTTTTAAATGGTCATGTGAAAGTTCTCTATGTTTGTTTCCTGAACTAGTTTTTTAACATGCCTTTCATTCTTCATGGTTTCTATGTATTTTCATTTGAGTAAAATAACTTGAATTCTGAAAGTTTGGAAGGAAAGTGGCTGACCCTCAGGAGAGGCGTCTGCTGTAAAAGGAAGCCTTAGATTCAAACAACGCACCTGCTCGCAGGTGAGTAAATATTTTCTTATTTAATCAGAAAAGAAAGTTTGAATCCTGTAGTGAATTGAAACTGTGTGAAGGATGTGTTTTGTAATGTTTATTTGGCTGGATAAACCTTTTTTGACCAGTAAAAACACAAGTAAAAGGAGTCAGTGTGGTGTACTGAGTTTTGAAGTAGTATTTTGGGAGACCAAGGTTTGAATTCCTGCTCAATCATGGATTTCCTTGACTCTCAGAGGAAGGCAATTGCAAAGACCTGCCCCTGCCAAAAAAGGGATGGAGTTACCATAAGATGAAACCATTTAACAGCACATAAACACAAATTAAAATGGAATGAAGTCCAGAGAGACTTGCCAGTAATACTATAGATTGCATTCTAGCCATTTTTGTAATCTGTAATGCAGATGTCACACTAAATGGAGACATGAAACTTGTGCTACATAATAACAACAACAACAACAGCTTCCATCTCCTCAAAAAGACAGGATGGCTTACTTATGGCTCAAAGTGCCTAAACCAGAAAAATAAAATAAACATAAAATATAATAAAGTAAAACATATGCATATAAAAACAACAATTTAAAACTCAGAACAACGCCCAATAGGCTATGATGACAACTACCATAAGACATGGCCAGACTGTAAACAAGACAAGGGAATAGGATAGTGCAAATTGTAGCTAAGGAACAAGGACATGTGACTAAGTACAGTGCTGTGTCATTGATTGTGGATACATAACGCATACACAACAATGTATTCATGGAATACTACATTACAGCTAACTCCTAGTACTGTTTTCTGCCACCGCATTTCCATGATCACACTTAATTATTTAAATTGAAATGAGATCTGTCTTAACTTTAGATCTCTTCTATAAAAAGGCCATTTCATGTTTGTTTTTCAGTTTCAGTATATTCCATTTACAGAAATTTTGGAATGGAAAAGAAGATAGGAAACTTGATGTTCATGGGTAGAGGCAGATCCATCTTGTTTTCTCAATCATGTTGGAGGATACTGTCCATCCGTTATTGTTCACCTTGAGTCCTGTAGCACAGCAGTTCTCGTTTGTGCCTGGAGGGCAGGGGATGGGACCTGGGGTTCCATTAGCATTAGAACCAGCGGTGCCAGAACAGGATTCAGAGGATGAGCTAGATGACTGGGGCGAAGGGCAGCTTTCCCCTCAGGGGCCTCTTTCACCCACAGAGAGCTTGGCCTGGGAAGAAATGTGTTTTGGTCCCCGTGAAGATTCAGATAGCCAGGTGCAGATAGATAGCGATTCGGGGAGTTATGAACATCCGGGAGGGAGATCTTCTCAGGAGCCTCCTGAGGAAGATATGGAAGAAGGCGCATGGGAAACGGCTAGGGAGGAGAGCTCTCAGGGAGATAGAAACACAGCTGTGGAGAGACAAGGTCGAACCTTGATAGGAGACGGAACATAGAGTCTAGCAGAAGGGAATGGTCTAAGAGCATAGACCGGCCGAGGTCCGTGAGCAGCGATTGGAGACGCAGAAGCCTAGAGCGTCGCGGACCTCGGCCGAAGGATTAAGTATAGGATCCGTGGGAACGAATCCTCAGTGCTCCGGCCACGTCTTAACTGAATAGGCGCGAAGCGGAGTGGGACCACAAGCTAAGCCAGCCCGTGGTCATCAAGCCTTGCCTTGCCTTGTTTCCTGATCCGCATAGCTTTGCGGAGCCTTGCCCTGTTTCCTGATCCGCATAGCCTTGCGGAGCCTTGCCAAGCTTTTTGCCTATTTGCTACGTTACCTTGGACATTGTTACTTCAAGCTTTTTGGATTGCTTTTATATTTCTATTGGACATTATTCATTGATACTGTTATTATTCTTCAATAAAGTAGTTAGCCTTCATTCTGTCTCTGTGTGTGTGATTAAGGGGCCGGTCAAGTCTGTGCATCGTGACAAGTCCTTTGTCAGTCAGTACTTTATTCAATTCAGGAAGCCAGTTGTTGATATTTTTACATTTTCCAAGTAGACGGTTAACAGTTCCCAATCTTTTTAGGAAGTACTGTATTTGCATCCTGATTCTGTATCTATCTGGACAGCGTGTCAATTTTGGAGAGTTAATTGAGCTTCGCTTTCCATTCTTCCGCAGGTGCCATAGTCTGCTGGCTCCAATATTTAGCAAATAATATCCTGGCTGCTGATACCATGTATTGAAAAATTATCTCATATTCTTGTGAAATTCTTATATGGATAAGCCGTGATAGAAAGGTTTCAGACTCTAAAATATTTTTGATGTTCAATATATTTTCCATTATTTTGTGTATTTTGGTCCAGTATGATTCATAGAATCCTTGAGTTGGAAGAGACCTCGTGGACCATCCAGTCCAACCTCCTGCCAAGAAGCAGGAGACTCTCATTCTGATCACCCTAGATAGATGGCCATCCAGCCTCTGTTTAAAAACATCCAAAGAAGGAGCCTCCACCACACTCCAGTGCAGAGAGTTCCACTGCTGAACAGCTCTCACAGTTAAGAAGTTCTTCCTCATGTTCAGGTGGAATCTCCTTTCCTGTAATTTGAAGCCATTGTTCACTCTTGAGTTCTTTCATATTCAAGATCCCATCAATATTTCTCCAGATTAGTTAATATGATGCCATGTCTTTTCTCTCACTATCCCACCAATTTCCATTTCTTCAAGTAGAACCTCAACAAAAATGTTACAAAAGGTCTCCAGTCCTACAGAACTATAGTTGATTATTTTGGTCAAGATGTGAGGACTGGCGCTCCTTTGGTTCATATGCATAAGGAAATCTTCCCTCTGCTGAAGTTTGTCTGCTGATGCCAGGAGTTTTTATTCATCCAGACAAGAATTTTTTGCTTTCGAAACTTACAAAGCCTAGAAGCCAAAGCACGTTAAGTTGGAGAAATGGGGGAAGATAGCAAGGGTATGCTCAGGAGATGTGAGTGCTCAGAACAGCGAGTCATGGCAGTGTAATTTTAATTGTTTACTTAATACTCCCCCTGCTTTGACCTATTTCCCACCCCCTTGTATGACAAATCAGCTTATACACTGCTTAGCTTTACCCATGTATCAGTCCTTATACAGTCCTTATACAGAAAATATTAATATCAGATAGAATTTAGTAAACAAGTGTTTGGCTGTAGGTCTCTAGTTCATGTTTTAAATTCTCATTATTACTACTCACGTGTACTGACATGGCTACAACTTCTCTCCCCACTGTGAAACAATTGAAATGTGATCTATCAAATTTCAACACACACAAGTAATAATATGCAGAATTAAATATGAATTAGGGGAATACCACCACTCTTGCAAATGGACTAATGCGTGGCAGACTTATGTTCTGTTTTGTTTTGTCTGACATCAAGTGCCTGTGGCGTGTTAAAGACGAACGGGTTTCATCTGTTGTAAGCCTTTGTGGATCTAAGTCCACTTTATGTGTCTGATTAAATAAGTTGGAGTCCAGAAACATTTATTCCTCCCTTTTTTCATTGTTAGTCTTTTATGGTATCACAGGGCATTTCATTCTGCAAGTTCAGTATAATTCACATCCTCATGATTGTTGGATTGTACATGGTTTCTTTCCATATTGACACTAGGATATGGAATATACAAGAAATACCCTAGCCATCTTAGTAAAGAAAGATAAGCAAAGAGTATGGAAATGTCAACAGACGTGCGTAAAAGAGCCAGATTGAGTTACAGAGTTTGAGTTTCCCTGAAACTACAGGTTAGAAAGACCAGAGCAAGAAATTAAAATCCAGTAGGAATTATTTACTGGAATTTTTAAAAAGCCATTGTTGGGTAAAAGTCTGGATTGCAGGCTGTAACTCAATATACACTTTCCTGCTTCAAAGCTGTATGTTCTCAATTTCATATAGGTAGGCTCTGCCCCCATGTGGAAGCGAGGCTCTTTACAACCAGAGAAATACCTCTTGCCATTTTCGGTACTGCATATGTTTTTAGTCAGCAACAAGTTTTGAAATCTTGACAGTTCAGTCAAAACAATATAATTCAAGAGACTTGAAAGTAACCACAATAGAGAAGCTACAGAGATGCTTCAAGTTTTCAGTGTAAATAATGCTTGACTACCACAGGAGCCAAAGTATTTTGAAGGGATAGGATAAAAAAGCCGAATAAAGAAAAGCTAGGCAAAATAAAATGGAATGAAATGGAGCTCTTCAGATAAGCAATGCTTGTGAGAAGCTTTTTCTATCTAAACAGCAAAGGAAAAGAGCAAATGTTCTTATTCCTATCTCAAAATATAGGAACTCAGGCTTTTTGTATATGCCATTTTATACTTAATATATTCCAGATCCTTATCTCCCCTTTATTGGTGCTCATGAATGCAGAGAAACTCCACTTTCCTGACATGTAAGAATAGGGATTTACTTCCATCTCAGTGTTCATGAATTTTTAAACCATTTCATGGGAATCTTCCCATCTCCCAATTTTCCATCATCTCTGCACCACGAAGAGTACAGGAAGAACCGGGTCTCAACTGGAGTAAACTAGCCCAGTGGATTTCTTATTCTGCAGCCTTGATTCTTCAATCTATTTTTGTCTTTGGTCCCACACTGAGAAGCCAATTAGACATGACCAAGTCTTAATATTTCATGGGAGTGACGGGAATATAACCCGGGGTTATTCCCATTTATTGATTGATGCACGTTGCAATGGTGAGACCAGTAATCCATCCACCATACGGAGGGGCTTATTTCATCTCTGATACCCTGTGAGAATTTATTGTAGTTCTTCACACGGCAACCATTGGGAATATAATCCAAATTCGTCCCATCCATTGTAGCAACCCCGTTCTCATTTGTGCCTGGGGGGCAGGGGGTGGCCCCGGGGGTCCCGCTTCCATTAGGGCCAATTGCGGATGATGGGCAGATGGATGAAGGGGATGATTTATTTATTTATTTATTTATCAATTCGATTTGGTAGACCGCTCTCTCTGGAGCCCATGATGAGGTAGCTGGGCCTTCATCTCCCACAGAGAGCCTGGAATGGGATGATGGCTGGCCTGATGGGTATGACAGCTGGGAAAGTCAGGCCCACACTGAAAGTGCTGATTCAGATAATCAGTATGAGAAACCAGGTGGTTTCGGTTTGCAAGAAAGGGTCAGGGAGATAGCGGAGGATGAGCCCATGGAAGCCGAAAGGGAGTCTGGCTCTCATGAAGATAGCGACCCAGGTGCTGGGAGGCAAGGACGGAGCTTTGATAGGAGACGGAGCATTGAGTCCAGTAGGAGGGAATGGCACCGCAGCCTAGAGCGCCAAAGGAGCGTTAGGTCCCGTAGTACAGATTGGTAGATCTCACCAAGGGGATTAAGTATAGGATCCGTGGGAACGGGTCCTCAGTTGCTCAGCCACTTCTGATTTGAAGGGAGTGAAGCGAGTGAAGATCCACGGAGCCAGGATTTAGGCTCGTGCCTTGCCAAGAAGTTTCTTGGGCCTTGTTTCCTTGAACTTTGCCTTGTTTGAATTGCCTCGGACCAAGTTTGCCTTGATCCGCATTACTTTTGCGGAGCTTTTGCCAAGTTTTGCCTTTGGATTTATCTACGAACTCTTTACCATTTTTGATTGAACTTTTTGATACTTTTATGGACAATTACTCTTTTCACCTGTTTTTATTATTCAATAAATAGTTAACTGATTACCGTCTCTGTGTGTGTGATTAAGGGGCTGGGCCGAGACCCTGCATTGTGGCATCCATTGAACACGCCTGATATTACCGAAATTGGGACCCGACGTTCCGTGGCTGTTATTTTTGATTGACATGGAGGATTTACAGTCTAATTAATTGAGGACATCCATTTCTAACTGTTAGGTGTCTTGGGGCTACTCATGTGTTTACAAAGAGCTTTTTACCGCGTCATGGTAACTTTGATTGATCTGGGAACTACATAGTTGTTTACATGATACTCGTCGAAAGGTAGGAAACTGATGTGTATATATATATATATATATATATATATATATATACACACAGTATGTGTGTGTGTGTGTGTGTGTGTATATATATATATATATATATATATATATATCGGCATTACTTCACGAACGAAGATGCTTTAGGAAGGACTCATCCCACACTTTTTACAAGCGCGTTGATGACTAAAAAGGCCAATCTGAGATAGGAAAGTCCGGTTGCAGAAAGCACAGCAGAAAGTCTCCTTGGGTGATGTTGTTTCCAAGTTGCGGTTCTTTCTGCATTGTCGTTTCTCTTCGAGACCCGTTCGGCATGTCTTCTTGAAAGAGGCCACAGCATTGTGGATATTGCATCTCCATGCCTCCCAACGTGAGGCCAGGGTGGACCATTGTTGGTGATCAATCTGGCCGAGCCTGAGATGTTATTTCAGGGAGTCCTTATACCTCTTTTTGGGGGCGCCTCTCTTGCACTGACCCGTGGCGAGTTCACCGTAGAGTAGTATCTTTGGGAGGCGGTGGTCTTCCATCCTAGAGACGTGCCCTGCCCAGCGCAGCTGTGTTCTCAATAGCATGGCCTCAATGCTGGTGATTCCTGCTTGCTCAAGGACAGCAACATTCATCACATAGTCGGTCCAGTGTATATTTAGGGTTGTGCGAAGACAGCGCTGATGAAAGCGTTTGAGGAGTCGTAGGTGCTGGCGATAGGTGAACCATGTTTCAGACCCATATAAGAGAATAGACAGTATGATAGCTCTGTACACACTGATTTCATATAAGGTCATGCTGCGTATAGGTTACAACAACGCTTGTATAAAATAAATTTGTCACCTTAGCTTCCATTACACTATATTTCAGTAACTTCCTCCACTATTCATATGGTTATCTACTCACCTTGGCTTTAGACAAGATCTTCCCTCTTGCCTTTGCCTGCCTGTGATCATTGTTAAAACAGAACTTCTGATTTCATCACCCTACCCATAAGGTTTGCACTTCTTTTGCTATTCACACAACCCGATCATTTACAGTTATTAAAGTCTTTTCCTAGGCCACGTGTCAAACTCAGGGCCTGCAAGCCCCCTCTAACCCCATGTTATTTTATGCAGCCTTCCAGATGCTGGACTACAACTCCCGCGTTCCTCATCAACATGATTAGAGCTGATGAAAGTTGTGATAGAGTAACATCTGGAAGGCCGCAGTTCCGTTCAGTCAGAATAATGGGGTTTGAATTTAGATAACAAGGCTTTTGGATATGCGGTCTGATTTAAAATGTCCTTCACCCTTTCCCCAACCTCAGAGCCACAAATGCTGGTGAGTTGCAATTCCCATTATCCCCAGACTGCATGACAGATAATCAAAAGTGATGAAAGTTGTTCAGTAACATCTTGGGACCCAAATTAGGTAAAAGCTAAAGAGCACTGACCACTATATATTAAAAATTGTTGGTCCTCTGTATCCACAAATTCTCAGTCTATGGATTCACCAACCCTTTGAAGGTAACCATAAGGCTGATGTGGCCTTTGATGAAAACGAACTAGACAGCCCTCTCCTAGGCACTTCACTCCATGCATCTGATGAAACAAATTTAAATCTACAAAAGTATATGTTGCCAATTTCTTTCAGTCTCAAAGGTGCTACAAGATCATTTTGTGTATTGATCCCGACTAATGCATATTTTGGATGGTTCTTTTGTTTTCATGTTTGCTCCATTGTGTTTCCAGAAAGGAAAGAGAAATATAATATATATGTGAATAGGCGTACCTTTTCTGGAAGATGATGAGTAACAGAATACAGGTACTAGTCCAATAATCGAGACAGGCTGCTGTAAGCAGTTTCAATGACTTCCTGTTTATCTCTGAGCACAGTTTGAGCTGTTAGTGCACACCTGTAAATTGCCATGTGGCTTGGAAAATGGGTTCCTACTTTTTGCCACATGGGGTTTTCAGTTGGCCACTGGACCCACCATAGTCACCCACTTCAGTTTTATCTGGCTTTTGGAACCCTGAAAACCTATAATTTCATACATACAAGGTGTATGCCCTATCATTGAGCTTTGGCAATGATGGGAAAGGTTACTTTATTAAAGCGTTACTTCGTTGAAGCGTTATGGTGGCTACAGAATATTAAGAGCAATAGTTTTAAACAAGTAACTTCTTCAAGCTTTGAGCTCTGCTGTTCCTAAAAGGAACAGTAAAAAAAATCAAATCCCTCCAAAATGCTTGGAAACTGTTTAAAAATACTTTAAAACAAGCCGAACTAAAATGCATTCCTAAAATAAGAAAGAGGCCGGGAAAGTCCAAGAGGACATCAGTATGGCTTACAAATGAAGTAAAAGATGTGATTGGAAAGAAGAAAACTCATTTAAGAAATGGAAGGCTCTTCCTACTGAGGAGAACAGAAAGGAACACAAGCTCTGGCAAACTAAATGCAAAGCAACCGTCAGGAAAGCCAAGAGAGATTTTGAGGCACATATAGCTAAGAACACTAAAAAAATAACAAAAACTTCTTTAAGTACATCAGAAGCAGAAACCCAACTAGAAAAGCAGTTGGGCCACTTGACGAAAAATGGTAAGAAAGGGACAATAAGTGAAGACAAGGAGATTGCCGAGCGGCTAAAACGACTTCTTTGCCTCCGTTTTCACACAGGAGGACAGACAACATATGCCTGCAGCTGAGTCAGGTTTTTCAGGGAGGGAATTAAATGAATTAAACCAGATAGAGATAAACAAGGAAGATGTTCTCACATGCCTTACTAAACTAAATGTCAACAAATCACCAGGGCCAGATGGCATCCACCCCAGAGTTCTTAAGGAACTCAAGTGTGAAATTGCTGAAATTCTAGCCAAAATATATAACCTTTCTCTAAGATCAGGCACTGTACCCGAGGACTGGAGGGAGGCAAATGTAACTCCGATCTTCAAGAAAGGATCCAGGGGTGATCCAGGAAATTATAGGCCAGTTAGTCTAACCTCAGTTCCAGGCAAAGTGATGGAAACCATTATTAAAGAAAAATTACTAAGCACATAGAAGAACAGGCATTGCTGAAGGAAAATCAACATGGTTTCTGCAAAGGCAAATCATGTCTTACTAACTTGTTAGAATTCTTTGAGGGTGTAAATAAACACATAGATAAAGGGGACCCAGTCGATATTGTTTACCTTGACTTTCAAAAGGCTTTTGACAAAGTCCCTCACCAAAGGCTCCTAAATAAGCTCTTCAGCCATGGAATCAGAGGACAGGTCTTGTCCTGGATTGGAACCTGGCTAAACTGTAGGAAACAAAGGGTGGTAATAAACGGACACTTCTCTGGGTGGAAAGAGGTGAGAAGTGGCGTACCCCAAGGTTCAGTTTTGGGTCCGTTACTTTTTAATTTATTCATTAATGACCTGGATGTAGGAGTAAATTGTGAGGTAGCAAAGTTTGCAGACGACACTAAATTGTTCAGGGTAGTTAAAAATGAAACTGATTGTAAAGAGCTCCAGAAAGACCTCTCGAAATTGAGTGAATGGGCAACAAAGTGGCAAATGCATTTTAACCTAAACAAGTGTAAAGTCATGCACATCGGGGCAAAGAACCCCAACTACACCTACAAATTGATGGGGTCAAAGCTTTCCGAGACAAACCAGGAAAGGGATCTTGGGGTTTTGGTGGACAGCTCAATGAAGATGTCAACCCAGTGCGCAGCAGCAGTGAAAAAGCAAATTCTATGCTTGGCATGATCAGGAAGGGAATCGAAAATAGGTCGTCAAATGTTGTATTGCCTCTCTACAAATCTATGGTGAGGCCACATCTGGAGTACTGTGTACAATTCTGGTCACCGCACCTCAAGAAGGATATAACGGAACTGGAAAAGGTACAGAAAAGGGCAACAAGAATGATCCAAGGGATGGAGCAGCTCCCTTACGAAATCAGGTTGCAACGCCTTGGTCTCTTCAGCCTTGAAAGACGGCGTTTAAGAGGTGACTTGATCGAAGTGTATAAAATCATGCATGGGATAGAAAAGGTGAATAGAGAAAAAATATTTTCTCTGTCACACAACACTAGGACTAGGGGCACTCCCTAAAGCTCCAAGGTAGGAAAGTTAGGACTAATAAAGGGAAATATTTCTTCACCCAGAGGGTCATTGGGTTATGGAACTCACTTCCAGAGGAGGTTGTGACCGCGGTCAGCCTGGACAGCTTCAAGGCAGGATTAGACAGATTCATGGATACCAAGGGAATCAGTAGCTACTGAAATGGACATCCAAGTGCCACCTCTGTGTTGACGGAGGCAGGCAGGATTTCCCGGGTACTGGTTGTGGGGGTCGGGAGCAGGTGAGGGTTTTGCCCTCCTTTCTGCTAGAGATCCCTGTGTACAACTAGTGGGCCACTGTGTGACACAGAATGCTGGACTAGATGGGCTGAGGCCCGATTCAGCATGGCTCTTCTTATGTTCTTATGTTCCTGTTGCTCTGCTGAAAAAGAGGGCAAGAAAAGAAGTGACACGTTATGTCAGCAAATAAAAGTAGTGGAGTGCAATTGAGACCAGAAACACAGCACATCTGAGCAATGGTGGCAATGTATAGTGTGACATCTGGCGAAGCTGATGCAACAAAGGCAACAACAGATTGACATGAAACATTCCATAAATCAACAACGTCTTTCTCGTTTTTACAAATAACCTGTCTAGTGTTTGAGCTTTAGCGCATCCCCTGGGTGATGTTTGAATGGCTCAGAAGTGGCTAATTATTAGCTCCTTTAACTGGAGGAGAAGTTTGATCTCCATAATTGTCTGATGGTTTCAGCCTGGCATTCGGTGTCACTGAGTAATTCTCCAGAGAAGTCTGTTTGGCTGTCAAGCAAAAGGCACATTGACTTTTGCTGATTCAAAGCACGGTTTTGCAGCGCACCAAAAAGACTTGTGCCTGACTCATGTAAAAAGATCAAGGGTGTCAAACTCATTTTCATTAAAGGCCACATCATCCTAATGGTTGCCTTCAAAGGATCATTGAATCCATGGATGAAGAATCCGTGGATACAGAGGACCAACTATATTTCTTCACATAGTGGTCTGTGCTCTTTTAGTTATTACCTAAAATGGGTCCCCAGATTTTATTAACACTTTTAACTGTCCACTGTGCGGGCTGGGGATAATCAGAATTGCAACCTAAGCGTACTTGTGGCTCTAAGGTTGGGGAAACATTAAAGGACATTTTAAAGTCAGACATTGTATCCTGAAGCCTTGTATATCGATGCAAACATCAGTATCCTGAGTGAACAGAAGAAACTGCAGCCTTCTAAATGTTTCTGTATCACAATCTGCATCAGCTCTCTAATTTGACACAAAAAATAGATGGATGAAACTTAAAAAATTGACAGAGCAGTAGTAACCACAACAATAATAGTATTAGCAATACAATACTACTATCCTTAACTAGGATGAAACAAGGAATATCAATATTGCTTCTATTTTGGAAATGTCTGGTTAGCTGCTATGCAAATTTGTGGCCATTTCTAGACAACCACTGCTTGACCCTGCTTGTATACCAGCCTTTTTATGGTACCCACCCATCTGCAATACCCAGTCTAGAATCACATAGCTGGCTTAGTGCTATTCCAGAAGGTTTAGTGCCATGAGCTTGGCAATTTTATTTGATGTAGTCGTAATTTCCACATGTACCTATAGAGTTATACCCTGATCTATAAAATATACTCCACAATCCCCTATACTCTGGAGCCAGTTATCAGCAGATTCACTTACCTGAATCCAACTAAATATGTCCCATCAAGGGATTTCTAAATCCTCGAGGTGATTTTAAACTCTTCTGCTAGATATTACCATAGAGTCACCCTATAGGATTTAGAGATTGTCTAGAAATTATATATTTTCTCAAGGAATTACCTATCCCCCCCCCCCCAAATTCATGACTCTGTGGTACCTTCCAGCAGAAGCTGTTCATTGTAATAATGTTCACTATTATCCAGACTTCCCTGTTTTCATAGTGAGTTCAGAAATGCATGCTTCAGATAAGCAACTGTAATATACATGAGCGAAAAGGTTTGAGAATCACTGATGCTGATGGATTGGCAAGAAGACAGCTGTTGTTCAAGCAAACTCAAGCCAACACCCATTCTGAGTGTATAAAACTGATTTTTCAGGAGACACATAAGAAAGGACTTCTTTTTCCAATGAGATGACAACCTAATTTTTTGGCCTTACAACAAATTGAATGTGGCACAAAGTAAACAGTGTTTATTATTCATAACAAAGAATAGTAGTGCCAGTATTATGTTGCCTGGGTGCTTTTCTTCATCAGGTGAAAAAGAAACAGGTCAGGATTAAAACAAGATTGTTGTTGATGATGGTGCTGCTTTGTGCTTTCAGGTCATTTTCAACACATGGCAACTTTAAGGTGAACCTAGTATCACAGGATTTTCTTGGCAGGCTTTGTTCAAGAAGAAGTTTGCCTTAGAGGCATATACAAGATGGCTTTAAACGAAAATGTGTTGCTGTAAAGTACCTGGCACAAGTCTGGCTGTCCACCTGCCAACAAGACAATAGTAATAAATATATAGCCCACTGGAGTGACTGTACAGATCTCAATCCAATTGAGAATCTGAAGCAAGACCTGAAAGTGACTGCTCACCAACAATTCACATCCAACTTGACAGAGATACAGAACTTTGTCTGCAGAACTTGACAGAAATTGTGGAATCCAGAGGAACAATTTGTGTGTGTGTGTGTGTGGGTCAGGAGCGACTTGGTTTGAGAGAATTGGCTATCTGCAAGAATGTTGCCCAGGGGATGCCTGGATGTTTTGATGTTTTACCATCCTTGTAGAAAGCTTCTCTCAGATTCCCGCATGGGGAGCTGGCGCTTACAGAGGGAGCTCAACTTGCTCTCCTTGGATTTGAACCGCTGACCTATCGGTCAGCAGTCCTGCTGGCACAAAGGTTTAACCCATTGCACCAGCGGGGCTCCAGCACAAAAGTGGGAGAGATTTATTCAAAAAGATTTGAATCTGTCTTGGTTTAACCTAGTATTGCCTCTGATACGTGTGTGAATATTTCACCTCCAACAAGTTCCTTTTTGTTTTCTTAACTTTTATGCCATGATACAAAATTACAAAATTGTTGTTGAGTATATTATGTAAATCACACTTATAACAATTCTAGAATGTAACACAACAAAATGTAGAAAAGTTAACAAATATATTGAATACTTCTGCCAGGAGGCACTTTGGTGACTGAAAACCAATTTTGCTATGTAGTATTGCGAATGACCAGTAGAGAGAGCACTATGTTTGTAAATTGGCAGCAGATACACTTTTATTATTCAAAGAAAAATATCTGGAATTGGTGGAATATAGGAAATCAAAAGAGAGGCTTTCCTTTTTTCCTTTAATATGTAAAACACAAGGAAATGCGTTCAAGTATTTTTATATAAGTTTTTCCCACCTGCTTAGACTATTATAGGTAATTGATTTTCAGACAGGTGGAGCCAGACTCACAATGCTCCTCATGGCTTAAGGTTCCAGTTGATTTATTATTATTGTTATTATTATTATTATTATTATTAGTCTTCATAGTAGTATTCATAAGGCTTGGTTTCCAAGACCAACCTGCTGTAATTGTGCATTGTGGCATTTTTTTAAAAATGGACTTCACGCTACATCTAGTTTCATAACTAGTTGCTGCAATAAAAATGTATATATTTTGAACCAATTTCTCCTGGTACCCTAAGACAGTGATTTTCAACCTTTTTTGGAGCTGTAGCACATTTTTTACATTTACAAAATCCTAGGGCACACCACCAATCAGAAATGGACACAAAATGTCACTCTGTCATTTTACTAACTCACCCTCCCCCCTCGTGATGCTGCTGCTTCCGCCAACCCCACCCCCTCCCCCCGGGAGGCCCACGCGCAGGAGGCCCGTCACCGTCCTGCAGGGGAGGGCTGTGCTGAGTGGCCGAATCGCACACGGGCTCAGCTGAGCAGGACAAATAGAAATTGAGCACACGGGGTGGCTCCGAGCCTCGGAACAAACTGTGGCGGAAGCTCGTAGCCGTCTCCACCCCCAGTTCTCCTTCCCGAAGGGGTTCAGCCCCCCCAGGAGTAATATACAGTATAAAATTTTATTTTACTTTATTTTGGGTTATTTGAGTTTTATAGGAGTAATGAAAATATTTAGTAGAGGATAATTTTATTTAAATAAATAATTTTATTTATTATTTTATAATAATAATATAATAGAATGTTATATTATATTATAATGTCAATATATTATAATATAATTATATTGTAATGTAGTATAATATAATTATGATATAATATAGTATGAGTATGGTATAATATATTGTATATACATTGATACAATATAATACTATTAATGGTATTGTGGTATTATAATTGTATATTTGTTTTACATGGGGGGGGGAATAATGTTTTTTGGGAAGGCGCCAAAATAATGTTCGCTTACCATTTAAAATTACCTTAGACCGCCCCTGATGATCAAACCATCAAACCATCCAATGTTCAAGCTGTCAATGTGTGAGGGACAATCATACTGTGTGTTTAAAATCTCTATTTGTTTGCAATTTTTGCAAACTATTTGAGAAATTGTTGGTACATGACTGAATAATAGAGTTGTGGGCGAATATGTTTCTCTTCATTGCATCTGTTCTTTTGTTAGTTTCATTACCTTTGTGAGCATATAACAGGAATATGTGTGTGTGTGTGTGTGCGCGCGCGTGTGTGTAATGTTCATTTGTGGGATTAACATAATTCAAAAACCACTGGACAAATTGCTGCCAAATTTGGCCACAAAACATACTAATACTAACCCAAGGAGGGACCATCAGTCAAAAAATTGATTTTGTCATTTGGGAGTTGAAGTTGTTGGGAGTTATAGTTCACCCGCAATCAAAGAGCATTCTGAACTCCAAAAATGATGGAATGGAATCAAACTTCCCACACAGAACTCCCATAACCAAGAGAAAATACTATAAGAGTTTGGTGGGCATTGACTTTGAGTTTTGGAGTTGTAGTTCACCTATATCCAGAGAGCACTGTGAACTCAAACAATGTTGGATCAGGACCAAACTTGGCATGAATACTCAATATGCCCAAATGTGAACACAGATGGAGTTTGGGGAAAATAGACCTTGACATTTGGGAGTTACCGTTTCTGGGATTTATAGTTAACACACAATCAAAGAGCATCCTGAACTCCTGCAACAATGGAATTGAACCAAACTTGGCATATTGACCTCTCAATGCCGACAGAAAGTACTGAAAGGGTTTGCTTGGGAATTGACCTTGAGTTTGGAAGTTGTAGTTCACCTACACCCAGAGAGCACTGTGGACTCAAACAATGTTATGTTATGTTGTTGTTTGTTTTCTATCCAGAATCACAATGTTGGAAGGAGGCTCACCACTTTAAGGCCCCTAAAACAGGCATGGGAAAACTTCGGCCCTCTGGGTGCTTTGGACTTCAACTCCCACCATTGCTAACAGCATGAGACCCTTTCCTGCTTAAGTGGCTGAGGGGGGGAAAGGAAAAGGGCCCGAGGCTGCTAGGAATGGTGGGAGTTGGAGTCCAAAACACCTGGAAAGTCCAAGTTTGCCCATGCCAGCTTTCAACAGAGACCTCTTACTCCCCTTCCCTTTCGCGCCCTTTCTTCCCCCTCCTGCCGAACACTTTTTCTTCTCCACTCAGGCTCCCTTCTTCCCAGCCTCGCTCTGCTCGCTTTACCTCATGAGCAGAACAGAGTGACCTGTGCGGGCGCTTCTTCCTCCCTCCCCTCCTGAACACGCTCACGCTGCCCCCTCGGATCAAAATGGCGGCAGAAGCGGCAGCGTGAGCAAAGCGAGGCAAAGCGAGCAGAGTGAGACTGGGAAGAAGGGAGCCTGAGTGGAGAAGAAAAAGTGTTCGGCAGGAGGGGGAAGAAAGGGTATTGGAGGTTCCGATTTCCTGCGGCACACCTGATGATCGCTCACGGCACATTAGTGTGCCACGGCACACTGGTTGGGAAACACTGCTCTAGAGTAAGAAAGTCAGAAAGCCAGAACTTGCTTCCTAGCCTTGGAAGAGAGAGTGCATGCGTGGTGTGCAGGCCCAAAAAGCCAAGAATAATGCAAAACATATATTTCACAGCTTGCACAAAATACAATAAGCCAAGGAAGATTTATCATCTGGTACTGTGAATTCAAGGAACCTATGTCTCATATTTTGTTGTATCCCGCAGAAGATCTCAATAAGGAAACAGAAGCTCTTCATAATTGATATCATTACTTCTTAGGGCATAGGGTTACAGCCTGTGTTGGATGGGGTTACACTCCCCCTGAAGACGCAGGTTCGCAGCTTGGGAGTGATCCTGGATTCATCACTGAGCCTGGAAGCCCAGGTCTCGGCGGTGGCCAGGGGAGCTTTTGCAGAGTTAAGACTCGTGCGCCAGCTGCGCCCGTACCTTGGGAAGTCTGATCTAGCTACGGTTGTCCACGCTCTGGTCACATCCCGAATAGATTACTGCAATGCACTCTACGTGGGGCTGCCTTTGAAGACAGTTCGGAAATTACAACTAGTCCAACGGGCAGCAGCCAGATTACTAACCGGAACAACATACAGGGAGCATACCACCCCTCTGCTGTTTCAGCTCCACTGGCTGCCTGTCCACTTCCAGGCTCAATTCAAAGTGCTGGTTTTGACCTTTAAAGCTCTATACAGTTCTGGCCCAGCTTACTTGTCCGAACGCATCTGCCGCTACGTCCCACCTCGTAACTAAGATCTTCCAGGGAGGCCCTGCTCTCGCTCCCGCCAACTTCAGTTGGTGGGGACGAGAGAGAGGGCCTTCTCGGTGGTGGCTCCCCGTCTGTGGAACGCGCTTCCTAGCAACATACGTTCAACTCCATCCCTCCTGGCATTCAGGAAAAAAGTGAAATCCTGGCTGTGGGACCAGGCGTTTGCACACTAGCACAAGGCAGCACTTTGGACTGGATTTTAATGGCAAGTTGGTGGATATGGCTCAATGCTCTTTTTATGGACGGAACACTGTTTTTAACTTAAATGAATGTGTATAATGTGTTAATGTTAGTTGTATTTTAATGTATTTTAAGGCTGAATGTTTTGGGGTTTTTTATATTGTATTTTACTGTGTGTGTTAGGCCGCTCTGAGCCCCCCCTCGGGGGTTGAGAAGAGCGGGGTAAAAATGCTGGAAATAAATAAATAAATTCTTCAAAAGACTATTATGTTTATTGTAGATTCTGGCTTATTGCATCTTTTACAAGCTGTGAAATATATGCTTGACATTGTTCTACTTTGGCAATAGTGGACCTGTTGTCTTGTTGGTTTTAGGGAATCCTTCTCTTTTCTGTTTGTCCCAGAAAACAAGCATGCCTGCCTGTAGCCGAGCACCTCTCCTCTAGAGTAGAAACAGGTAAGAAGCCTCCTTAAACCACGTGCCTGCCTGCAGCTGAGTGTCTCTCCTCTAGAATAAAACAGCTTAAAAGCCTAAAACGATGGGAAGGGGAACCAGGACATGAAACGGGTTAAGGTTTACCCTGAATGCACAAGCCTCCTGAATAAATAGCAGCAACAGTTCTGTCTTCAAAGTCTTCAGTGTACAACTTCTTCATCTTTCAACTTTTGGAAATACCTGCTTCACTTGTTATGCCAGTGAACTATCTTTAGAAGGGAACAGGAGAATGTAACCCCTCCTCCTGAATAATGTAAGAGGTGTATTCAATCACTGACTCATGCCTATGCAGAGCAGCTAATGAGATAAACCTTAAGGGCCCTTCTCTAGCACTTTGGAGAATTTTAAGCATAAACACAACTAATATGCATACATTAGCCTCTCTGAATAATTAATAGGCAGAGTATAACTATATGAGTAAGGTAAGAAGATCCTTAATTGTTCAGTGTTGAGATGCATACTTATTGCTTAATGAATAAATAACTCTCTTGCTTCACAGGTCTTGCTGGTGGTTAATGTGTCGTGAAAAGTATTGTAAACAAATATCAATTAATAACCATTTAACATGTGGTGTTTCCATCTGATCATTACTCCCATGTCTTTTTCATAGCCATCCGGGGACTAACACAGGGCCAGCCCTTGACTGAGACTGTGAAGTATCTGTTAGCGGGGTGGGTTAAGAACCACTTTCAAAGGCATAACATCCAAAGTGCAAGAAAGACTAAAACCATGGTGCAAAAATAGCATTTGAGCATGTTTTACATCTTGTATTTTCAGAAGATTATAAACAGGGCATGGGTGAATGGCTGCACCCGGGAACAGATGATGAAAGTTTATATGCGCATGGATCATAGGGACAATTTGTGACAACATTCCCAAGTAGCAGGAGCAATGATATATTTGAGGCAGTAAGCTTCTATCAGACCTTCAGTGATATCAAGCAGAAATGGACAAATCTATTTTTCTTTTCAAGTACTCCTCCTCTTGGAGTAATCTTTAATGGGGGAGGGGAGAGCAGAGGAAGCATTACACAAGGAGATGGTCATTTTGTTGTGTACCTTCAAGTTGTTACCAATTTATGGAAACCCCAAGGTGAACCTATTACAGGGTTTTCTAAGGCTAAGAGTGTGTGACTTGTCAAGATCGCCCAATAACTTTTCATGGCTGGGTGGGTATTCCAACCATCTTCTCCAGAGTTGTAGTCCTACACCGAAACCAGTGTCTTACATACACTGTCTTACATATTCTGGCCAAAAATTTGGTGTCTTGATGATGATGTAAATATGACACTTTCTCAAAGATGTCCAATCACAGTATCCAATTTTTGGGGTGGGGGGGGGGGGGGGGGGTGGTGTTGGCAAGCCCTGTGATGCCAATGTAAAGCACTACATGGATCTAGGAAGTTCTATAACTGTGGTGCTTCGTGATGGACTGTTGTACAGTGGGAGAAACCATACCACTCAGTTTTGAAATGGCATGATCTAGTACTACAGTGTTTCTGTGCTTGTGAAGTTTTGTTCTATACAGTTGGTGAATGGGATCTCAACCTAATTTTTTTTACACAAGTTCATTATATAACTCCTTATAGTTCTCTTGCCCTAGGAGCCTCTCCCCATTCCTGGTGTCAAAGCGATCCCAGCCATGACATAGCACCTACCTTCTTTTTGGTGCTTGCTTTGATGTTAGCTAGAGTGACAGTGTGCTGAAACACATCAGAAAGAGCACTGGGAAACAGGCAAGGGCTCTGTCAGAGATGAGTATTGCCACAACATGGGGCGATGGTGGCACAGGAGACTCCCATGTCTCCAGACCACCTGAGTTCAGAGAATGCATGATGGCAGTCAAAACAGTTGCAGTTAGTTCTGGTTGGGAACTGCTCCAACTGTCTTCAAAACCTCTAAATTTAGCAGGAGGTCTGAATCCTTGGCCAAGATCTGGGGTTTATCCTGAGTCATGTTAATTTGGGGAAAGGCTGAGTTAAGATTATGTTGCTCCAGGTTAACCCAGATTATTCCCGTGAGGCATTTAGCCACCACTGGTTTGAATCATTTCCACACCAACTTAATGGTGAGTGTAGAAATGCCCTTGAAGGCATACACACACAGCTTTACTGTGATTTATTACTTTCAAAGTCTGCCCTGAGGGGAAGATAGAGGCTAGTATGCATAGCTGAACTAAGACCAAGGGCATCAGTATGCCCACCAATCACTGGGAAATACAGTTTTAATTCAGTTAAATCTGACACTTGTTTTTTCTATCACAACAACTTCTTAAGGTACAAGATAACCTCTCTTTGTCCCCGAAATGTACATAAAAAGCAAAATAAAGAGAAAAGTACCCAAATATACTGTTTATATAGGTTTTTATTCACACAATTTGTAACTTCAAATTCTGTACAAGTAGTAACATTCTGCTACCAAACATTAAGGTAAAATTTACATGTATAGATTTTCCTGGAATGTTTACCTGTTGACAATCTGGCCTGATGCTCCAACAATAGTCAATATGTACATCCCACCTACCTTGATACGGTTCCTCCATGATCTTCAAATTTTGGTGGAATCGTTCACCTTGCTCATCACTGACTGCAACAAAGTTTTCTGAGAAGTCAATATAATGCCTATGCAGAAAATGCACCTTGATGTTCCTGTTGCAATCAAGCATTTTGAAGCTCTCCAAGAGTTTCTGGACAATTTCAGTGTAATTCTGTGCTTGTGTATTTCCATTGACAATGTTTTTGAATGATAACCAAGCATTTTTTGGAGTTCTGACATTGTCCCAATGAAATGTTCATCTTTAATGAGCTTCCAAATCTGTGGACTGTCAAGCACACTGGCTTTTATCTTTTCAAACAACAGGCTAGGAAATGCCTCACAACCTCTGAAGATGATCGTCATAGATGCAGGAAAAACATCAGGAGAGAATGCTTCTAGAACATGGCCATACAGCCGGAAAAACCTACAATAATCCATTGTTCTTTCTGTCAACAAGTGGCTCATGTAGGATGTTTGGATCACCAGGTTTGAGGTCAGCTCTTGGGTGCCACTTCAACTCCACCTAATGCTTCTCATGAGTTCTGTTATCCCACATACACAGAAAACAGGGATACATGTTGTGTCTGTGTTGCTAACCAATAAGGAAGCAGACCATTTTAAGGTCAACATAGATCCAATTGTGCTTGTGATATTGCAACAGATCAATGACTCTCTTTATGTCTTCATATTCTTCATGAAAACAAACTGAATGGCCAATTGAGACTGCATCAAATACATTGCCATTGTGTAGGAGGAGACACTTCAAGTTCTGCTTTGAGCTATCAATGAACTGTCGTTATTAAGCTGTGTTATAGATTGGAATTCCCTATTCCTCCAATAAACCATGTATTTTATGGAAATACACAAAGCCACTGTCACTTCAAAAGTACTGCAGAAATGCACTTTCTCGTCAAACCATAGGTACACCAAACTGCAATTTCTCATGTGTTACCTTTTGTCACGATGCCCGGTCTTGGCTAGCCCCTTAAACACACACACAGAGAGATGGTATTCAGCTAACTACTTTATTGAAGAATAAAAACAGTAGAAAAGGTATTGTCCATAAAAATATCAAAGTAATCCAAAGGTAAAAGGTCTGTGTAATGTCCAAAAGCAACTTGGCAAGGACGTTTCCAAAAGCTTGGCAAGGCTCCGCTCAGCAACTGCGGAACAAGGAACAAGGCAGGGTTGCAAGGTCCAAGGCACTCCTTGGCAGGCCACAAGCCCAAACTTGGCTACGTGGATCTTAGCTCGCTACACGTCTGTAGATGATAGACGTGGCCGAGGTACTGAGGATCTGTTCCCACGGATCCTCTACTTAATTCCCTTGGCGAGGACCCCGACGCTCTAGGCTTCGCCTCCAATCTATGCTTCGGGCCCACGCCCCCTTTGGCCGGTCTAGGCTGTGGTGCCAGCTCCTCCTGCTAGCCTCAATGCTCCATCTCCTATCAAAGCTGCGACCTTGCCTCCCAGCACCTGGTTCCCTATCTTCGTGAGAGTCAAACTCCCCTTGCGCTTCCAGGCACTCATCCTCCATTCGTTCTTGAGAACCTCGCCCCCCCCCCCCCCGGTTTCTCATAGCCTTCGCTATCACTGCTTTCTGAACCTCTCTGACCTTCCATGTCCTCGTACGGGTCAGGCCATCCATCATCCCAGGCCAGGCTCTCTGTGGGAGAAGAAGGCCCAGCTAACTCAAAAGCCCCTTCTTCCATTCCCTCCAAATCCTCCTCAGAATCTACCTCAGCTGCTGCTGGTTCTAATGCAAGTGGGACCCCCGGTGCTGCCCCTTGCCCCCCAGGCACGAAAGAGAACTGGGTTGCTACACCTTTGTCCACATCCGTAAACTCTCAACACACTGCTTGCACATCTTGTGTTTGGCTCAAGACTTATCTTCATCACCAAGTTGCACTTTAAAATTTGCAAAATAAACTTGCCTGACAAATATGCTGATGTTTGTCCTTTTACTGGGAATGGTGAAACTGCCATAGACAGGACCCTGAGTGAGAGAAAGAGGATCTACCCTAGCAAACCTTTTGTATCGTTATCCCAATACCCCCATGCATATGGGATATATTGAGCATGGTGATCAGATCATGATATGAATATACATAACAGTTTAAATAGTGTACCAGCAAGGCCTTCTCGTGGACCACCCTGAGAATTGGGGGAGGCAGGGCTAGAAGCCCATCCCCTCAAACCCCCCCTTTCCTGGTTACATGCCTGGCCACAGATGTATCAAAACAATTCAGGGTTGTTTAGGCCAGTGTTTCCCAACCAGTGTGCCGGGGCACACTAGTGTGCCGTGAGCGATCATCAGGTGTACCGTCGGAAATTGGAACCTCCAGGAGGGGAGCGGGGAGAGTTTAGTGTGTTGAAGTATAAAAACCCTAAGAAAACTACCTCGATAAAGGCACAAAATTACAACCACCCCCCTCCCCACCCGTTGTCTACTTGGTCTCTCCCTCTCCATGCATTGGGAAGACCCGCTTCCCTTTCCCCAAGTAGAGACCTCCTCTTGCCTCCTGGGGGTTCTGTTTGGGAAGTTTGGCCCAGTTCTATCATTGGTGGGGTTCAGAATGCTCTTTGATTGTAGGGGAACTATAAATCCCAGCAACTACAACTCCCAAATTTGGTCCTGATCCAACATTGTTTGAGTCCACAGTGCTCTCTGGATATAGGTGAACTACAACTCCAAAACTCAAGGTCAATGCCCACCAAACTCTTATAGCATTTTCTCTTGGTTCTGGGAGTTCTGTGTGGGAAGTTTGTGTCTTTCTGCCATTCCTGCCAGGATATCTATGTTGTGTTCATCGAAAACAGGCCCAGGTTTCACAATGAGTGTATAAATACATTTAAAAACATATTAACTCTATGTATTACTGTGTTAAGAGTGTCATTTTGTGTAATTTTGGTTGGTGGTGTGCCCCAGGATTTTGCAAATGTAAAAAGTGTGCCGCGGCTCAAACAAGGTTGGGAAACACTGGTTTAGGCACTTACAATGAGAAATAGTAGAGGTAGACATGATGTAAAGGAAAGGAAATAAGTATGTATGTAAATAAAATTAAATAAATTCTGTGAACCCCTTGTATTCAGACAGGAACTCACACTACACTTTGGAATATGATTCACGATGGGCCCATATCCTGGGACCTGTCTCAGTATTACTTGAGGCATTCAAATGATGTGTCTGGTAAAACCGAATTAATTAGATATCCCGTTAGATTGGGGCCTTCTTGAAAGGTCTAATGGGGTATTGGTCCTGTGGGGACTCACTTTAAGGTAGTCCTGGGACTATCCGGGGGTGAGTCCCCACAACCATCTCACTTCTTCAGGCTTCCAAATGCCGGGAGGAGTGGGATGGCACCCATTCCTTCTGGATCTGGCTGCAATAACTTTGCTCCATGCATCCTCCTGGTGTGAGGAAAGGACAAACCAGGAGTCTGGGGAAGGGGGGGGGGGAGGAGGGATTTTCCTCTTCACCCCCTCAGCCCTCCTGCCTCCTGGCATGTCATTTCCTCATGCCAAGAGGGCACAAGGAGCAAAGTTATTGTGACTAAGTTTTATTTAATTTTTAGGGGTAAATTGAGGGGCTTCAGGGTGGTTGAATGCCATCCTGATTTTAATTGGGATGGCATGTAGCAACATGTAGCCATCCCCTCCCGGGAAAGCCCAGGCTTTTTTGGGGGAGTGGGAATGGGACTCCAGGCCAAAGCAGGTTTTGATGTGGATTTTGGTGCTGTCTGGAACCTCTCACCACACTGTCTCATGTGCAACTGAATAATCTAGACAAGTATGAACCTTTCACTGGTTTCCAAGGTCATCCCCATCAATCTAACCTAGAGTGGTTACATTAAGCTGTAGAGGAAAAAGAAAGACATGATAGAAGAAAACAGACTGCAGTTTTGAAATCAGTCTGCCAATTTAAGTCTAAAACAGCTGAAAAATTGAACTCAGCAGGAATTATGTTAACAATTGTTCCCCAGAGTTATGAATAGGAATGCCAGAGAGCAAAAGGAAGAATACTTTGGGGATGAATGGAAAGTTAGTAACCAAAACTTTTTATTTATGAATTGAAAGTTAGTAACTAAAACTTTTTATTTATGGTGAAAATTAAAACTTTTACAATTTCACCCAGGCTACGAAAAGCACACTCAGCCTCAGAGGAAGACAATGACAAATTTCCTCTGGATAAATCTTGCCAAGAAAATCCCATGATAAGTTCACCTTAAGGTCGCCATAGACAGAAATCACTTGAAGGCACACAACAACAATAAAAAGCATGAAACTGTGTAGTTGCTCTACATATAACCTGTAGGTCATGAAATTAAATAAAGAAACTTCACTGTATAGGTACCATGCCCTACCCTTTGTTTAACTAGGCCATTTAAGTCAAGTTTTTTTGGAATCATAACACATAGTATATTTATCTTAAATGTACATTCATGTGTGCAAAAATATTAAATTCTTGTGCAGCAAGCCTTAATGCTAAAATATGCAGGTGGAGAAAAAACATCAGGGTCTGCATTCACACAATATAGTAACATTTATCCCAGATCTTTGGAGGATATAATGGAAAATGGCACTTCTGTGTACCTGGTCGCCACTCAAATTCTGAGTGGCGACCAAGATCACCAAGTAAAAACAGGACAGGTTTTCTGCATGGATTGCATGGAAAAGAGAATTTCAGTGTATAGCGTTTGCATGATAAACAATACCCACTGAAATTTCATCTTCTATAGAAATAGTAAAGGTGCAGAAGGTTAGGTTGCTTACCTGTAACCGTGTTTCTTCGAGTGTAAGGTCTGTGAAATTCACACAAGTGGGTTTACTCCCGCGCATGCGTAGAATCTCGGACATACTAGTGTAGTCGAGCCAGGAAGCTCCAGACCCAGAAGAACCAACTGCGGAGAGTCCCCAGTATTCCTTTTGGCCCATGGCCTAAGTTGCACCAGTACCAGACTCCTTTTTCCCCTTTCCCTTCTGCCTCACTCAGTTCCATACATCACGCTGCACCAACTTCGTCCCTCCCAGTACACCCAGCCACCATTGCCTCCCATTGCCCCATCCATACAGCATTTGCACAGCCAATAGAACCCATGCATTCAGTATCCACAGGTTGGAAGTTCCCCCAATCTGCCCCGTTGTTGTCTCAAAGCACTCTGCTCTTCCTCCATCTTGTGTCTGCTCCTTCTTTCCCCCGTTCTCCCTCCCGGCCTGAGGAAACATATCCCAGCTCTAAAAACAACAGCTTTTGGAGTAGTTCAGCCCAAAGAGATCTCTTCAGGAGGGTGGGTGATAGACAGAGATTGATGCCAAAAGATGATCTAGTTTCTCAAGTACTGTGCCTCTGTTTGC
>JARBWK010000001.1:20601243-20708931 GCA_030556195.1 Anolis apletophallus
CTGCCCGCTTAGACGTGCTTGGGACGGAAGCCAGGGCAACCCCAGAAATTTTTTAAAGTTTTACCAAATAAGGTATGGTAGGCAACATGGTAGACTGCTGTGTCTGTTGCTCAGCAGAGGTAAAATAAGGGTCCTGGACCACGTCCTCAGATTGAGGAGGTTGTATGCCAAGGGACCTGGCTAGCCTGATCAGAAGGGCAGAAAACTTTTTGTATTCTTCTGCCTGCTGAGGATCAGCCTCAGGCTCAGGCAAATGAGGGATGGGAGTCACATCAGAAGAGGCATCTATATCCGCATCTACATCATTTTCTGGAAGATTGGGGGGGGGAATGGGCAGGGGGAGCCACTGGAGGGACAGGGGCTTGAGCGGGAGGGGCTGGTGGGGCTGAGGGGGGAGGAGGAGGGGGATGTGCCACCGGATTGCAAGTGATAGGGAGAAGGGGCCACGGATACCAAGGGATCCGGGCTGAAAGGGTTCAGGGAGTAGTAGTGCTGATAGTAAGGGAAGGGGGTAAGGAGGAGGGTAGCCGAAGGGGTAGCCATAGGGCGGCTCCCAAGGATGGCTCCAGTCACCGGGCGCTTCCTTGAGCGGACTCCGGGACCGGGAACAATCGACTTCAGCAGGAGAGTGCCGCGCGGCCGCGCGGTGCTGCAGGGGCGAGCACGAGCGCGCGTCCGTGCGCGAAGGCGGTAAGCCAGAGGCGCTGTTTGAAGGCGGGAAGCCCGAACCGCTCGGTATCCGGGGGAAAAAAAGAGGCCGCGTGGTGCTGGCCTCCTCCTGAAGTAAATTTTTCGGTCTCCGGGAGGGAGAAGGTGGGGGGGCGCCTGGGCAAGTGGTGGGAAGAAGGTGAAGGGAGCTCCGGCTCGGGAACCGAGGAAAGGAGCTGCAGTGGGAGAAGTTGGGGGGGATTTTCCACCCCCAGAGCTTCGTCCTCTTCAAAAAATTGCAGCGTCTCTGCTGCTGCCATTGGCATGCAAGGGCTGGGAGGCGCAGGGCCGGCCAGGAGCCTTGACTGGTTTTGTGCCACAGCCTCTGAAGCTTTTTGTTTAGGCTTGATTTTAGAAGTTTTTTGCTTCTTTTTCCGGAGTGGCTCAATGGCAGCGCCAGAGGCCAACTCACGGAAGGCACCATCTGTTGAGGCACTCAGGGACGATGGGCTCGGAGAGATAGAAGGCGGGGGGGGGGGGCTGGCTCGTGGAAAGAGAGAGCCCATTCCCTGTGGAAGTGATGGCCTGCTCAAAGAGAGAAGCTTTGAGCTTAGAATCCCTGTTCTTCAGGGTTCTATTAGAGAAAGACCTGCATATCTTGCAGGTCTGGGGAATATGAGATTCCCCCAAACAGAGGAGACATTTAGGATGTCTATCCTCTTGGGGCAAGGTTGCTCCACAATCAGAGCACCTTTTGAAAGAAAGAGAAGACATATTATCTGATAGTCGAGGCAATCCGTGGACTTTTAGCAGGAGCTAGCAGTCGGAGATCCTTTCGCTGGCTAGGCGGAAAAAGGAACTGCCTAGGTAGCTAGATCAGGGGGTGAAGGGGGGGGGGAGTGGGAGGGGCATATGTAAATCTTTAATTTTAGCTAGTATGTCCGAGATTCTATGCATGCGCGGGAGTAAACCCACTTGTGTGCATTTCACAGACCACATGAAGAAGAAGCTCCATTCTCTTTTTCATCCAGTAACCCTAGTGGCAACTATATTTCCAATGACAACCATGGTAGAGTTTTATGATTTCAAAGAGATTGCATCTATACTGCTTATCCTGTTGTGTTGATGCCTTTTATGTTCATATATCCTGAACCACCTATAGGCAAAGCTGTAGAGCTAATATGTCATTTGCTTTGCTTGTCTTTTAATTTGAGAGCTCTTTCATGACATAAAGCCAGCTGGGGCCAAATGAGACCTTATGAGGAACTGCGTATTCCCTGCAATTAGCTGGGTTTTCATTTCAACAACAGACTTTCCTGGGAGACACTTGACTCTGCAATGGGACTTGCAAATGGAATCTGTGTTTACCTTTCAATATGTAATCATGCTTTTTCTGGTATGATCTTCCAGGTACCCCCATAATTTTGTTCTTCTCCTTTGTCTGTATTGCTTTTATGGCTTTATGTGTACAATTTAGAAGGAGAATAAGAGTCGCAAGCTATTTTAGTGCAATTGCAGGCATGAAGTAGAGAAATAGGAACGGATATATAGAGAGAGGGGGGGGAGGGAGGGAGAGAGAGGGGAGAGAGAGAGAGAGAGAGAGAGAGAGAGAGAGAGAGAGAGAGAGCATTATAATAGCACAGTCTTATAGATAAGGAAAAGATGAGGAATTAAAATTTAACTTTTCCCTCCATTTCAATGGTAATGCCATGTGCCATAATGGAGGAACTGCAAGATGTTCACAAATTTATCAGGGCATCTGATTTTTGGGCGGATAGTCCAGAGGAGGATGGTCTATTATGATTCACAGTGTCAAAGGCCTTTTCAAAGTCAATGAATGCTGTAAGGTTGGTTTTGTTACTTGCATTTTTCTTAGATGTTGTGCAGTGAAAATCTGGAGATGGATGTCTCTATTGTGGAAAATGATGCAGCTCCAGAATAGATCTCTACAGTCACTTACAGACAGACCACCAAGACTCTATCCATGGAAGACAATCATACTGGGCCACGAGTGATCACTTATGAGAGTGAGTAAGTTGAATTCTCTGTTGTTAAGCTGCATGGTAACAAGTTAAGATGTACAATTGCAAGACCGGGTGGATTTTAAAAAGCACAGAAAATATAAAAAGAGGTGGAGAAGTAGGTGCTTTCATCAATTTGGGGAACAATGCTTCTTAATGTGTGTGCAATGTGCCATCTCTTTTGGCCCATAGACAGCTTATTGGTCTATGTAGCCTTTTATTATCTATTCTGATCCATGATGGTTTTCAACTGTGTACTTCCCCAGTTGGGCTATCGAAGATACTATTAATGAAAATGTCAAGAAATGAACTCTGCAGTTTAGACGCTTTACAAAGAACATTTCTCTAAATCAGAGGCAAGAGAATCCACTATTTTTAGGCATTTTGTATTTCAAGGGCTGCCAAATTTCAAGTCTGAACTGAAAATGAAAAACTGTAAGAAGTGAGAGCAAAGGGTTGGAAGTCCATCAGGAGTTATAACACCTAGACTGAGCAATCACTTAAATGTCTTCTACCCCCACTATGGTGAGATATTCTTTCCTGTACTGGTGCTCATCTCCATTTCTAAGCTGAAAAGCCAGTGTTGTCTGTAGACACTTCCAGCATTGTTTGTAGACAGCTCCATTACCACCTCGACAGGAAGGTAATGGAGCGCCATTACTTTCCTGTCAAGGTGATAACTATTGATTTATTCACATTTGCATATTTTCAACCTGCTAGGTTGGCAGAAGCTGGGTCAAACAGCAGGAGCTCCCCCCGTTCCCCAGATTTGAACTGCTAATCTTTCAGTAGCTCAGCAGTTTAACCTGCTGTGTCATTTGGGGGGGGGGGATGTAACATAGTATGTGCAAATAACATTCAAATATGTCTTGTCTTTTATTCTCTTTTTTTGTTTGTGATCCAAAAATGATTATCTGTGAAGACACATTTGAATTCAGGTCCTCACAACTGGACAGGGTGGACCTTCCCTTAGAACCCCACCGCTGCCACCAATTTGTGAAGACGCAGCTTACAGCTGGCGTCAATTTGTGAAGAAATTAATTTTGATCCAAAAACTGAGACAGGGTCGACTATTCTGACCGCTGCCACCAATTTGTTACAATATCTACACAGAGGCACTTTCTTAAGGTTACAATATACTAACTATGGAGATACAGTCTGCTACTATATCACTGCTCTCCTAAAAGCAATAACTCAGCAGTTTTCTACACTCTGCTGGTTCTTTAAATCAACCTGCTTCCCTAGCAGTTAAACACAGCTGCAATGCAGAGTAGAACCAGAGTTTTTTTTAACACTCGCTGATAGCTGGTTAAAAACAGACTCCCTAACTTCTTTACACACTCTTCTGCTTCACAGTTAACCACCAACTGACATAATTTTGAATCTCAAGATTCCAGAGCCACCCACAGGCTCCGCCTCCTATTTCCATGGTAACAGAAACTCCCTGGAGGTTCTGTCCGCTAATATTCCTGTTAACCCTTTGAGGTTAGCTAAGTTTTACCCTTACAATATACATACATATATATAAACATCAAACACATTTAAAACCTGTAACAAATAAATATGACTTCATCACACTATCCTTAACTCACTTATATTTCACTTTTGACACGGAACAGTGACCTTGCTTCCCTATTTCCTCTGTGGCTGTGTTAGGAATTATACGCCCATCAAATGACTTTTGACTGACACTTTCAGCATATCTCATCATAGGTTCTGGCTGAAAGCTGCTATCCAATAAAATCTGGAGCCACCCAATACGATTCCTAACCTTGACCAAGAGCAATAATTCTCAACATTGGTCCTTCAGATTTTGAGACTAATTCCCAAATGTCCCAACCTGCTTGGCCAACTGCCAGGAATTCTGGGAGCAGAAGTCCAAAACACCCAGGGGACCAAGCACTGGGAAATACTGTCCAGGAAAATAAATTTGAGAGGGAAATTAATCCTGTCCTGTGTCTTACTGTCATTATACAATAAGGGCTACATCCCAATGCTATCTTCCTGCCATTTTTCCCAATATCTTTCATATGGAAATGTATGCATAAGAACATAAGAACATAAGAAGAGCCATGCTGAATCGGGCCTCAGCCCATCTAGTCCAGCATTCTGTGTCACACAGTGGCCCACTAGTTGTACACAGGATCTCTAGCAGAAGGAGGGGGCAAACCTCACCTGCTCCCGACCCCCCACAACCAGTACCCGGGGAAAACCTGCCTGCCTCCATCAACACAGAGGTGGCACTTGGATGTCCATTTCAGTAGCTACTGATTCCCTTGGTATCCATGAATCTGTCTAATCCTGCCTTGAAGCTGTCCAGGCTGACAGCTGTCACAACCTCCTCTGGAAGTGAGTTCCATAACCCAATGACCCTCTGGGTGAAGAAATATTTCCCTTTATTAGTCCTAACTTTCCTACCTTGGAGCTTTAGGGAGTGCCCCCTAGTCCTAGTATTGTGTGACAGAGAAAATAATTTTCTTTATTCACCTTTTCTATCCCATGCATGATTTTATACACTTCGATCAAGTCACCTCTTAAACGCCGTCTTTCAAGGCTGAAAAGACCAAGGCGTTGCAACCTGGTTTCATAAGGGAGCTGCTCCATCCCTTGGATCATATTTGTTGCCCTTCTTTGTACCTTTTCCAGTTCCGTTATATCCTTCTTGAGGTGCGGTGACCAGAATTGTACACAGTACTCCAGATGTGGCCTCACCATAGATTTGTAGAGAGGCAATACAACATTTGCCGACCTATTTTCGATTCCCTTCCTGATCATGCCAAGCATAGAATTTGCTTTTTTCACTGCTGCAGCGCACTGGGTTGACACCTTCATTGAGCTGTCCACCAAAACCCCAAGATCCCTTTCCTGGTTTGTCTCAGAATGCATGTATGAGTATAAACATTGTGCATGCCCATAGGACCTTCCTTACCATGACTTGTGACTGCATTGCAAAACATTAGGCTCTCACCTGCCATAACTCTGCTGCCACGTGCAATTGACCTTTTGCTGATCACAATTTCAGGGTCTTAAACCTTAGTCATGCAAAGAGCAAAGGTTCACTTTCAAAGTATTCTCTATATTTTTACATATTTTTATGTTACCGTACATTTTTATAGCTCCATAAAAACTCGCATAGGAGAAGGATGAGTGAGAGAGAAGGCATCAACAAAATGGCCTTTGTATAATTTTTTTCTAAAAAAATATTTTCCCCCTCAAAGGGCTTAGGCTGGAGGAGTGAGTGTAGGGAGAGATATCACACAAGGATTAGAACTGGCTATATAGAAGAATCGAGGCCTTCCAAGCTGTTCATTGTGTGTGACCTTAGAAGGGCTTAAGCATAGGCCTCATCAGGTGAAAGGTTAGTTCCCTTCACCAAGGCCTTTTTCATTTTCTGACATGACATTATACCAAGGTTTTGGTGGAGTGTTTTCCTGAAAGTCACTGTCTGGTATGAAAGGTTATTGTGGAGCTGAAATAATTTTTGGAGGCTCAGCTGGACTGTGTCAATAAGATGGGTCACTGCAGGAAGAACATGGCAGCTATAAAACATCCCTCCCTAAAAGCTTGTAAATTGGGATCATCTTTATGACATGCCAAGGAAATGGCTTGAATGGTGTAAACTGTCCTAGCGATTTATCTTGTTTTTGAAATGAGGTATGTCTTACAAAGAGCCATGAACTAATGTGACATGCCACAATTTTACACTTTAGACAGAACTAATAGCTATAGGTATATCTGATGTTAGTGACAGTTATGCTATTCTTTCTATGCTCAGCTTCCAGAATCAGAGTCTGTTTCCAGCACCTGTGGTTAACCTCTGCCCTCAGCTTGCATTGTTGGCTTATCCGTAATTCCAATTTCTGACAGCTTAATGGTGTTGTAGCTCCTTGTGGTAGATGTTAAATGGAAGCACATAGTCACCCAGCATTGTCTGCAGTTTGCTGTGTGATGTTGTGGTGATTTTAGCTAGAACCACAGTTAGATATGTCCATGCCTGGTGAGCATCCACTAAACCAGATCAGCCAGGACAGAGATACAAACTCCCCACATTGAAGGTTAATTATGATTCAGCGAAAAAGGATGCAAGTACAAGCAATTTGCTTCCAAAGTTACAAGCATAAACTTACAGGGAAATACATGATATACAGTTCTGACAGATATTCAGACTTCCCCTGGAAAAGTGGCAGGCTAGTGCTCGGATTGCCCAGGGGTTTCCTTGATGTCACAGACTACAGGCAGGATTCCCGTGGCAGGAAGAATGCCATCTGAGGACTAAGACTAAGTTCTTCTGGGGAGGCCCTGCTCTTGGTCCTGTCACTGTCACAGGTGCATTTGGTGGGGATTAGAGAGAGGGCCTTTTCAGTGATTGCCCCTGGCTATGGAACTCCCTTCCTGGTGAGATTAGATCAACCCCCTCCCTCCTGTCCTTCAGAAAGATGATAAAGACCTGGCTGTGGGACCAAACCTTTGGGCCAGTGCAATAAGGCAATAATAGTGTAATGATGTCGGTTATTGGTGTGTAAATGTTGTATAACATATGTTAAATGTATGTTGTTTTGTGTAGTTCAAAGGAATATCCTATGAATTGTTGATGTGGGTGAGACAGAAGGGAGGCTTGGCAGAAGCTCTGAAGAGCTGTCGCCATAGCAACCAGGGCCAGAGCCTTTAGAATGTTCAAGGTATGAATTTTACAGTTGGTAAAGAGCGGTTGGAAGCCAACTGCCATGAGTTTGTTTTGAGTTAGTTGGTCTTAAGGACTGTAAGAGAACAGTTCAGTCTTTAGTTAGTCTTAAGGTCTGCAAGAGAGCAGTCCAGTTTTATGGGTGTAGAGACCCTAGTTAAAGATGGAAGAGTCCAGAGGTCTATAGAGGGTTAGTGGGAACTCTATAGTATAACCCCAGTTGTGCCTCTGAGGAAGTATAAAGCCAATCAAGATTTGTACCCATTTGTGTCATAATAAATTATTTACATCTTAAAAGAAAAACACCTCTGTTAGTTCTTTTATTGGTGGTGGCCCTCAAGGTCAGTGGTCAGACAGACAAATGGTGGCAGTGTGGTCAAGTGGTTACTGAGAAATTTAAAGTCTCTGCAATTCAATGGTTAGTGGGGGAGATAGTCTACCCTGCCATAAGACAGAAGTTGCTGAGGTAACTTCGAGGCCCCCTTGCATTTAGGGTTAGCGGTTTAGATTCCGAAAGATTGTCCAGTCTGAGGCCGGTCAACAAGGGGTTGTCACATTTTGGCGGCAGAGCGGTGGGATCGTATAAGAAAACTGATCCAGTGCGAAAGCAAGGCTACCAGAAGAATTTGTTTAATATCTCAGTTTAGTGACCAAAGTCGTATGGTAGTAGGAACTTTATTAATTTAGTTTAAAGTTCTGAGGTAAAAGTTCGGTAAAATGACCACCCGGAGACAAACGAGGGCTTGGAAGAAACAGGGCAGCCTGAGGGTCTGCAGGAAGGAGAAGACTATGAAATTTCAGAATCAGAGTCAAGTAAAATGTCTGGAGAATGCCGGTTTAAGCTTGAGGTGATGAAACTAGAGATGCAAAGAGAAAGAGAAGAGAAAGAAAAGGAAAGAGAAGAGAAAGAAAAGGAGAGAGAGAGGCAAAGAGAAAGAGAAGAAAAGGAAAGAGAAGAGAAAGAAAAGGAGAGAGAGAGAGGCAAAGAGAAAGGGAAGAGAGAGAGGAACGTAGAGAAATGGCCAGGTTGGAGTTAGAGAGAGAAGTTGAATGCCTCTCAGCGTGCCAGGCCAGTTCAAGAGGTTCAGGCAGAAGTTTCTATAGACCAACTCCTGAGGAAATTCCGAAGTATATAAAAGGGGAAAGTGTGGAGAAATTTTTGGTTTCTTTTGAAAGATGTTGTTATGATTTTGAAATTGAAGAGGAGAGATGGATGACATATTTACGTCCACAGATCTGTGGCCAGTTGCTGGAGATTTATAGCGATATGGCAGAACAGGACCACAAGGTTTACCAGAAGTTTAAACAACAGGTCCAACAGAAGCTTCAGTTGACGCCAGAACATTACAGAGTTAAGTTTAGGTCCTTGAAAAAGGAGAAAACCGAAAGTTTCTGTCAGCTAGCATCAAAGCAACGCCAGTATTTTGATAGTTGGTTAAAAGGTGCTCAAATTACCAGTTTTCAGCAACTTAGGGATCTGATGATCCTGGAACAATTTTACCAAAATGTTCCCTCAGAGTATAAATGGTTGGTTCAGGAGAGGGATCCTGGGACACCCAGTCAAGCCGCTCTTATGGTGGATAAGATGGTGACATTGAGAGAGGGAGTTTGTAGGGCTGAAGGCTACAAACCAGTGGAGAAACCTTCTTTTAGGAAACCATTCAAAGCTTTGCCACAGTATCAAGAGGCTAAAAATGCTGCAGGAGAGTACGCTCGTTACAGAAGGCCTGAGGAGAAAAATTACCTCAGAGATGGCTCCCTCAGTAGTGGAAATCGTCCAAGCTTTGATATGGCTAAGAGAATGTGCTTTTCATGCAGGTTCGGACATGTAAAAGCACAATGTTATCTACATAGTAAGGAAAAATCTTCCTTATGTATAACTCCAATATTAGAAAAGAGTTCTGAGAAGAGGCTTGAGTCTAATATAGGAAAGAGTTCTTCGGAACCAATGCAAGTACATAATTCCTCAGAAAAACAATGCCTTTTTGTTATGTTGACACAGATAGAGATGATTACTTTGAACCACTCCAAGTAGATCAAAACGAAATATTAGGATGGAGGGACACCGGATCGAGGTTTGTGTGATTCGCCTGAACATGTGCCAGAGGCATTCCAAAACCTGTGTCTCAGCTTAGACTAAAAGGAGTAGGGGCAGCGTTGTCCGACGTTGTGTCTTTGCCAATTCAATATAAAAATTGGAAAGGATTTTGGGATTTTGCAATATATGATGACATTCCTTTTGATTGTTTGTTGGGGAATGATCTTGTAAGGAAGATCAAGTATTTAACAAGAGATGATCAGTTAACCGAAGATCCAGTTAAACAGCAAGATGTTTCTTGTTTACCAGTTGATATTATCCCTGAAGAAAATCCTGAGACAAGTTCAAATATAATAGAGTTAGTTAAAACAGGAGCAGGGGAAGGGGATATTGTTAATGAGCAAAAGGCAGATGAAACGCTGAGATCTTTGTTTACTGCGGCTCAGGATGAGACAAAAGTCTTGTCAAAAGAAAATCCTTCGAGATTTGTAGTTAAAGGACGAGTGTTGTATAGAGAGACCATGTGTGTAAAGTCTCCAGGAGAAACTAGTTCCTGTACACAAATAGTTGTGCCCCAAGCTTATAGGGAACAACTTATGAATTTGGCACACGCAAGCACACAAGGTGGCCATATGGGGAATTCGGCGCACTACACAGCGCATCACCAGAAATTTCTTTTGGCCCAATATGTATCAGCACATTAAAGAGTTTTGTCAATCGTGTGATACATGTCAGCGTGTCGGAACAGGGAAAGACAAGACCAAGGTTCCCCTAGTTCCTATGCCACTAATTGGAGAACCATTTTATCGCGTGGGGATCGATATTGTGGGACCCTTACCAAAGGCAAGTCATAGAGGATGTCGATATATCCTTACTTTGATGGACTATGCCACAAGATACCCAGAAGCAGTGGCGTTGACTAATATTGATACAACCACAGTGGCAAACGCCTTGTTGTCTATATGGGGAAGAACAGGATATCCCAAAGAACTGGTTTCAGATTTGGGAACCCAGTTTACGCCAAGACTGATGGAAAGACTGTTGGAGATGTGTGGAGTTAAACATCTGACATCATCCGCTTACCATCCACAAACTAATGGTCTTGTGGAAAACCTAAATAAGACCTTAGTAAGAATGATCAAGGCGTACACTCAACAACATCCAGCCGATTGGGATGAGAAACTACAGCAACTCCTGTTTGCATGCAGAGAGACTCCACAAGGCAGTACAGGATACAGCCCTTTCGAGTTACTCTCTGGAAGGAAGGCGAGAGGTCCGCTTGATCTAGTGAGAGAGCACTGGGAGACTTCCTCGGTTGCAGAGCCAGTTCCAGTGAGTCGGTATCTACAGAATCTACGGGAGACGATGGAGTTGGCATGAGTTATCGCTCAAGACAACCTTGCAGCAGCACAGCAGAAACAGAAGACCTGGTATGATCAATCAGCCCGGGAGAGATCCTTCGACGTTGGTGATAAAGTACTATATTTGATCCCGGAAAGAGTCAACAAACTTCAATTGAAATGGACAGGGCCATGGACAGTTGTTAAGTGTTCCAGCAGAGTTAACTACTTGATACAAGAATTACAATCAGGACTGGAAAAACTGGTGCATGTTAACTTGCTTAAACCTTATGTTAAAAGATCAGTAGATGTATGTATAGTAGTTAATGAAGGAGTAAATGGATCGTTTCATTTCTGGGAAGGGAATAGGAAGGCTGACAAGAGTATGAGTCAGGTAAAACTTGATGAAGGGTTGACTTGCAAACAGCAGGAGCAACTTAGAGAACTGCTCCATAAGTATAAAAATTTGTTTTCGGATTTACCAGGAAGGGTGGACGGAGTGCAACATCAAATTATGACAGGAGACGCCTTACCCATTGCGTCTACTCCCTATCGAGTCACAGGGAAACTTGTAGAGTGTGTTGAAAGAGAAGTTCAGGAAATGCTGGATATGGGGATTATAGAACCATCCAGTAGTCCTTGGGCATCACCCATCGTGTTAGTTCAAAAACCAGACAACACAATAAGGTTTTGTGTTGATTATAGACGGTTAAACGAGGTGACGCAAACCGACACATACCCTATGCCAAGGTTAGACGACCTGTTAGAAAGAATGGGGAGAGCCAATTACATCAGTAGCCTAGATCTCACCAAGGGTTTTTGGCAGATACCAATGGATCCCAAAGACCGGGAGAAAACAGCCTTTAGAACCCATAAAAGGGTTACATCAGTTCAATGTCTTACCATTTGGACTTAAAAACAGCCCAGCCACTTTCCAACGATTGGTAGATAAGATACTCAGGGGTATGGGTAACTTCTGTGTAGCATACATGGACGACATAGGTGTATTTAGCAATACCTGGGAAGAACACCTACAACATTTAGACCAGGTGCTGTTTCGACTGAAAGAAGCAGGGTTAACAGTGAAAGCACCCAAGTGTTGTTTAGGGAATCGAATGTCCAAGTACCTAGGACACATGGTGGGAAGTGGTATGATTGGTCCAGAACCTACTAAGGTGGAAGCGATACACAAGTGGCCGATACCCAAAACCAAAAAACAGGTTAGGTCCTTTTGGGATTAGCCAGTTATTATCGAAGGTTTATCCCAAATTTTAGCGAATTGGCGACTCCATTGACAGGTTTAACCAAGAAGGCATGTCCAAATGTTATAGTGTGGACACCACAATGCCAGGAGTCAATGGACAAGTTAAAACAGACGATAACATCACAGTCAGTGTTGAGAGCTCCGGATTTTGATCGTCCATTTACCTTAGCTTGCGACGCATCAGAAACAGGTCTGGGAGCGGTTTTAAGTCAAGCTGACAAGGATGGGGAAAAGCATCCTGTAATGTTTTTAAGTAAAAAAGCTGTTGCCGAGAGAAAGTAGTCTTTCTACCATCGAGAAAGAATGCCTCGCCATAGTGTGGTCGATTCAAAAACTGAGGCCATATCTGTGGGGCAGAAAGTTTATTTTGCAGACGGATCATGCGCCATTAAAATGGTTGAGTAATGTTAAGGGTACTAATAACAAACTCTTAAGATGGAGTTTGCTCTTGCAAGACTACAATTTTGAGGTAGTGCATGTGAAAGGCAAATCAAATGTGGTAGCTGACTCTTTATCGAGAGTTACTTGAATTCAGGTTACAAGATGGATATGGTTTGTATATAGTTGTGTAAGTATGAATGTAGATGTGAAATGTATAAGTTTATATAATGTCTAGCTAACGGCATTATTTTTAATTCACTCTGGACAGAGAGAATTAAAAATAATTTCGGGAGGAAGGAAGGTATGTAATGATGTCGGTTATTGGTGTGTAAATGTTGTATAACATATGTTAAATGTATGTTGTTTTGTGTAGTTCAAAGGAATATCCTATGAATTGTTGATGTGGGTGAGACAGAAGGGAGGCTTGGCAGAAGCTCTGAAGAGCTGTCGCCATAGCAACCAGGGCCAGAGCCTTTTAGAATGTTCAAGGTATGAATTTTACAGTTGGTAAGAGCGGTTGGAAGCCAACTGCCATGAGAGGGGGAGGAGTTTGTTTTGAGTTAGTTGGTCTTAAGGACTGTAAGAGAACAGTTCAGTCTTTAGTTAGTCTTAAGGTCTGCAAGAGAGCAGTCCAGTTTTATGGGTGTAGAGACCCTAGTTAAAGATGGAAGAGTCCAGAGGTCTATAGAGGGTTAGTGGGAACTCTATAGTATAACCTCAGTTGTGTTTTGTGTAACAGAATAAGTTTGTGCCTCTGAGGAAGTATAAAACCAATCAAGATTTGTACCCATTTGTGTCATAATAAATTATTTACATCTTAAAAGAAAAACACCTCTGTTAGTTCTTTTATTGGTGGTGGCCCTCAAGGTCAGTGGTCAGACAGACAAATGGTGGCAGTGTGGTCAAGTGGTTACTGAGAAATTTAAAGTCTCTGCAATTCAATGGTTAGTGGGGGAGATAGTCTACCCTGCCATAAGACAGAAGTTGCTGAGGTAACTTCGAGGCCCCCTTGCATTTAGGGTTAGCGGTTTAGATTCCGAAAGATTGTCCAGTCTGAGGCCGGTCAACAAGGGGTTGTCACAAATAGGAAAACTTCTCTGCTGACTAGAGCCAGCATGGTGTCTTGAGATGGTTTTAAACAGCGGATTTTAAAGTAGATATAACTGATTTTAATGTTCTGTATATTTATAGTTCTTTTAGGTCTCTGCATGGAATGCTTGCTGTATATATGTTCTGCTCCTCCCTGAGTCCCCTTTGGGGTGAGAAGGGCGGAGCATAAATGTTTCAAAGAAATAAATGAATAAATCTGTTCAAGGAACCAATCTGTTAGGAGGACACAGTTCTTGAAGAAACAATGATGTGAATATGCATAGACTGTAAGTCTCTGATTAACACAAGTGTCTGGTTCCATGTGAGACAAAAGTACAATACCCAATAGACAAAGGTGGTGATTTTAGATGATAAAAGACTTGCCACATGGAAAATATTTTAATAAAAAAGAAACAAATCATATTTTTTGTTTGATATCTCTTGGTGAACTATAAGGGGAGGGGAGATAATCATGGCATGATAGCAAGGTTACTGCTAGGTGAATCTGCCAATATCCACTTATAGAAGAACTTCTCTGCCAGGGGCACTTTACCTGTGGCCTCCTCAAATGTAATGCCAGCATAATCATAAACAGTTCACACCCAACCTATCTATCTGACCGCATCTCCCGATAGGAGCCAGCCCAAGCTCTACGATCAGCTGGAGAGGCCCTACTCTCAGTCCCACCCCTATCTCAGGTGCGGCTGGTATCCAGTAGTCACCATTTGCTCATCCACAGAAAACCATATTTAATAAGCTTTGGGTTTAATAAGAGGGTTTCGCAAAACCAGTTGCTCTCGTTGCAACGGTGTAGTAACAGTGAGGTTATAGACCAGGGCTGTCCAACTGGCGCCCCGGGGGCCGTATATGGCCCCCAGCCCCTTCCCTACAGCCCCCTAAGCTTTTTAATAAATAATAAAAATTGAAAAATAAAAGAAATAATTTTTTTAAAAAAACCCTACTTCGGGTTCGAGCAAGTATCGCGAGAATACGCAATCCACATGGGATTTTGCTGTCAACGCGAGATCACGCTGGCGTTGACAGCGAAATCCCGTGTGGATTGCGTATTCTCGCGATACTCTTCGGCTACTCTACTACTGGATCGCTGAGGCCCACAGACGCAATTAGGACCTTCTTCGACTCAATCGGTCGTCGCCTCTCTCGTCGTCCGGGTACTCCTGGATCCTGCGCGTTTGGAAAAGGTAGGCTGAAGCAGGGGGCTCCTCAGGGGGCTCCTCATTCTCTCCTCCCATCTCCCTCATGTATTAAATATAAAATTAAATATATTTAAAGATGAAATAAGGGGAGATGGGATTCATAAAAATATGGGGAGAGGGGAGAATGGAATTAAATATATTTAATATTAAATAAAAATAAGGGGAGAGGGGAGGATGGAATTAAATATATTTAATATTAAATAAAAATAAGGGGAGAGGGGAGGATGGAATTAAATATATTTAATATTAAATAAAAATAAGGGGAGAGGGGAGGATGGAATTAAATATATTTAATATTAAATAAAAATAAGGGGAGAGGGAGGATGGAATTAAATATATTTAATATTAAATAAAAATAAGGGAGAGGGAGGATGGAATTAAATATATTTAATATTAAATAAAAATAAGGGGAGAGGGGAGAGGCTGCCGGGAGAGAGGGCGGAGCCGGGGGCCGGGGCGGAGCTGGGGCAGGGGCGGAGCCGGGGGCAGACCCTACGGCCCCCCAGGTCATTCAGGCCCCTGGGCCGGTAGAAATTGGACAGCCCTGTTATAGACCATATTTTACTTCTTGCGCACCACTAGTGCTCTATGGACCACAGGTTGGGAACAACTGGTTTAGAATATTATTGACATGCCCTATTGTAGAGAAGGTTTTCTGAAGCTAGAAAAAGAAAACACTCAGTTGTCTTATTTAGATATATATTTAAAGAATGGACTTACCAAAAAGTATTTATCCTCATATTGCATTTAATGTATTGGTCCTAAGATGCTTTGGTTTAACCTAGATGGGGAAAATAAGTTTCTGGGTCAGAATCTAAGTGCAAAGGCCTACGGATTGTCAGTTGACTGGCTTTTCTTGGATTTAGCTCTTATTGAGAAGCTCTGAGCACAGAGATTCACAGAGGAGTGCTCACCAATGCAGATTGCCCTTAGCTACTTGACATATCAGCACAAACCTTGTCTCATGTTAAAATCTCATGGTAAAAAAGGGAGGTTGTTTTTGCTTTTGAACAGCTGTGTGTATTCATGCACTGAAAAAAAGGTGGAATATATTTCAGAAGTGAGTACTCATTTAATCAAGAGTAATTCATATCATTAAAAAGTGGGATGATTTGTTTTTATTCTGAGACAGCTTTTGTGGAAGGCTTTTTTAAAAAAAGAAAAGACACCCACACGGTTTGTAACTCTTTCAAGGTGGGCGGACAAGCGCAGGATATAGTAAGTTGTTGGGATGGCGTTGCCTTCTTCCACACACAGAAACAAGCATTGGCAATGAGACGGATAATAGTTTCTATTGTTTAGGAACTTAGAAGGGGGTACATCAATTCTGTCCTTAAACCAGTGACAGCAGGTGGCTCCCATGTTTTTAAAGAATGTTGAATCCTCTCTGGGTTTTGATTATACATCGTACTAAACCAGAGTAATAAGCAACTTAACCTTTTGGATCATCTCCCCTAATATGATAAATCGTCATAGTCGGGAATGATAGAACAGTCATTTGAAGAATATTGAGTAAGGTAATGTTGAGGTATCTGTGGACCAGATTTTGGGGTTTGGGGTTTTTTTTTGCAAGCACATACTGCAGACAGCAAACTTACAAACATGTGTTCAGTGTTGTATATTGAGTTTTTGTTCCAGTGATCAAGGTAGAAAATTGTCCCTCTTCTTTCAAACATTATGGTGCTGTACCTACTTGCACATACAGGGGTTTTTTATTGCACACCATGGTTTTCTTCTTTGCCTTTTAATTCAAGAACATGTATAGCAGCAAGCCATTTTAAGCAGTGACTTGTGAGAATGACATGGCAGGCCACTGAGTGGTGTTGTCAAGTTAGATCTGGGATAAGGGGTCCCTGTAACTTTAATCCTCAACAGATCTTTCAGTGAGATCATGTAATAAGGTACTGGTCCCTTCTCCCCTTCCAAACCCCACCTTTCTATTACAGCCATCACCTCCCAACAGAGTTCTTGCCTGGGGCAGATGGTCCAGCTCAGGTTATCTCATGGGGTCTGGGAAGGCAAGAGCAGTTCTTCTGTGGTTTTGAACAGAGAAAGAAGTACAGGAAAATAAAGCCTGCATCCTTTAAGCATCCTCTAAAATGTCTGTATTATTACTTTGAAGGTCTCCAAACACATCACTAGCAATGAAGTTTGGATAACAGCTAGGTAAAGTCAGAGGTGTGGGTGGATCAAGATAAATAATAAAAAGAAAGGGGAAAATAGCATAATGTCAAAACTGTTTTCAAGTGCTGTATATACTCGAGTATAAGCCTAGTTTTTCAGCTTATACTCGAGCCAAGGTTATTTATTATTTTACTCTGTTATTATTTTATTACATTTATTATTTTACTCTATTATTACTTTTATTACTACATTTTCATTATTTTACTCTATTATTATTATTACATTTATTATTTTACTCTAATATTACTGGAAGGATATGTTTGCACATTTACATTGAAGAAGGTTGGAATAATGGTTTAATCAAGAGTTGGACAGTCTTATCTTAAATTACAGTTTTATGTAAATATTCAAAAACATTTAACCTACTGATGCTTCAATTTATGTAATTGTATTGGTATCTATTTTCATTTTGAAATTTACCAGTAGCTGCTGCATTTTTCACCCTCAGCTTATACTCAAGTCAATTCATTTTCCTAATATTTGGTGGTAAAATTAGGTGCCTTATACTTGAGTATATACAGCAAATGTATTCTTATAACCTGTTTATTTTATGACTTTTCTAACAGCACGTTGCAACAATTACTTCTAGATAAATGTATTTAAAAGTGCAGCAGCATGCTATTGGAAACTTCTGCTGCATCTCTCTCTTTAAAATGTTTTTTTTAAATTCAGTATACATGTTTGTGAGCATGTAAGTCCCCAGTTTAATTACAAAACAAACCTTCCCTCCCGGAACCAATCTTAGTGTTTGCACATCTATATTAGAAAAATGCACAGGCCACAATCTAACACATTTTGTGTCTCCCACAGTAGGCCTAACTAAAATGAGGCCAGACTGGAAGATATTTACATTAGATGTTGGAAGCTTAACTGTTTTGTTTATTTAATACACAGCTTTCTTCACTGAGCCCACAAAATCCCCTCTACAGAGTTCAATGAACACACACGATTTGTTGTTCAGTGCCTTCAACTAGATTCTGACTTACAGCAACCCTCTCCTAGAGTTTTCAGAAGAGATTTGGCATTGCCTTCCTCTGAGGATGAGATTGTATGACTTTCCCAAGGTCACCCAGTGGGCTTCTATGACTAAGATGAGATTCAAAAGACCAAGGAGCCTCCAGAGTCCCAGGACAGTGCCCCAACCACTGTACCACACAGACTTTCATATGCATTAACAATGTGTAAATATATAATAGGGATACGATCTTTCAATTTTTCCCTCCCACTTTAGTCTTCTAATGACCTGTGCAAAAGTTGTTTGTGAAGAAAGTATGTGCTTAGACTGATAGTTTGTTGCCGATATTGGCATGTTCTGACTGAATAAGTTACTACTTTGTCTTGATCTTGTGCTTCTACACAGACCACATGCAGCTTGAAGCTGGTTAGAGAGTAGGATGCATGCTGTAATGTGCATAAAGCACAAAATAGCATGTTAAAAAACTCACTAGAAACTATGTAATAAGACAGATAATGCTGTGCAGCAGATCAGATTATATCCCATGCAGGGCTCAAAAGCAGGACTGGAAAATGCAGGGCACTTGTCAGGGCACTCCTAGTATTGATTCACTTTTTAAAAAATCACCAAAACACAGTTGACCAGACAGTAAACATAACTCCCCCAGGAGAGGGAACCACTCTTGCTTTCCACTCTTTTGTGCTGATTCCCTGTGCCCCGCCACAGTCTAGTGCTGATTTCTAATGGACATGGCAATGTGTACCAGCACATGTCAGCCAGAAGGAAAAAAGCATTCCTGAGTTTGGTTCTGATCTGCAATCAGCCAAAACTGTGGCTACTATGCCAGCTTGAACCAGTTCATAGTTTGTTTAAGCCAGTGGTTTCCAACCTGTGGTCCATGGACCACCAGTGGTCTGCAAGAACTAAAATATGGTCGTCTGCCTCACCATTGCAATGAGAGCGACTGGTCTCACGAAAGCCTCTTATAGTACTGAGGCAAAGAGGCTGACTACGCACAAAAGGGTGTCTTTGTTTTCAGGTCTGTTCCTGGGGTAATTTGGGGTGTTGATTCAGAAAATTGCATTGGATAAACCCCATCAGCTCTAGATTATGAAATATGTGAGTGAGCAGATGGTGACTACTGGGTGGCATATGTTCTGTATCAGAAACTAGAGCTGATGTGGTCTATCCAATGCAATTTCCTGAATCAGCATCCCAAATAGCCAAATTGAATCTAAAGTTGACCAAAAACTAAATCATAACCCTTTTGGTACTAATGTTGTAGAGTGGTCCCTGGTCAAAGTGGTCTCTGGTCAAGTAGTCCCAGGTCAAAAAAAGTTTGAGAACCTTTGGTTAGATAGAGAACACACAGTAAAACCAGTTTGTTTAAATCCATTGCCAAACTGCACTATAATGTCTGTGTAGAAGCACCCCAAGATGACTGACATATTAAAAGTGTTGGTAGTATTAGGGAGTGGACAATCCCTTTGGCACCACTTGGAAATGTTTATAATGCACACTGCAGTTACACCAGTCTGTTCTTAGTCGATCATGAGTCCTACATAAGGCAAATGTTCCCAGTGAATAGTAAACTTGCAGTAGCTACGAATATGGAGCAACAAGGAAAATGGAAAATGATGAGAAAATGTGTGGGTAAAACAGACAAGTCTTCAATCGATGTTAGAGCACTTCATGCAGGGAGTCCTTCTGATTTTAAAGGAAAGGCCATTGCTTCTTATAGGAGCCACAACAGAGAAAGCTAAGATGATTACACAGAGTTAGTTTTCAAAACTGATCAGGTCTTTTGATTAATGCTTCTTTCAACGGGCTGCTTGTGCTGTGAAGCAATTCTTCTTGGCTGTAGAATAAGAAGAGAAGGAGAGCAGATCTCCACCAACCCTGAGAGACTGGCCAGCCTGCCTGGGCTTTGCCTCTTTCCAACTGCAGCTCTTTCTATTAAGCCGAGGAACAGCAAAATATTCAGTATTTCCCTCCCAATATTTTATTTTATTTATTTATTTATTTATTTCCTTAGGCTTATATGCCGCTAACTCCATACGGCTCGCAGCGGCTTACAAAATTAGGAAACAACAATACAAAATATAAAAAGACAGAATAGACAATACACAACACAAGGAAAAGGGAGAGCAAGGACGTCAGGAGAGGGCCCAGCGAATCAGGCGGGCCCTACTCTCCCGTCGAAGGGGGAGCAGAGGTGGTCTCAGGATGATCCCACCAAGATGGTCCAGGCCGGCCAGCCCCTCTTGACCAGGGGTCTAATGGGGGAACCCGATCTGTGGGGTTGCTGGCCTTCTTCTGTTGTGGGCTTAGGAGAGAGGGCTTCCGTTGCCTGAAGCCCGGACCCCAAAAGTTCTGACCCGCAACGGGTTCCAGGACTTGGGCTCGGGCGAGGCAGGTCTCCCTTCTCTCAGGCGGGTAGTGAAAACGTCCCGGGGGGCGGGGGGCCTGCTGTTCTTCGGCCTCCAACGCCGCCTTCTCCGGCGGCCACCTGGCCTCCATGCTGGACGCCCCCCGGGACTCGCTGGTTCCGGGGCTATATTGGCCGGGCTCGATGGACCTGTCAGCCCCGGCCGTCAGAGGAAGGCGGGCGGGGGGGATTGTAGTCCGGTCACCAACGAGGGACGGCTGACAGCTGGCAAGCTCGGCGCCGGGCAGCGCCTCCGAGCCTTTGCAAGGATTCCGGAGATATCGAGCACCTCCGGAGGGGGCACCGATGGCCCATCTGTTGGAGAGGACGAGGGTTGGACCCCCAGGCCGTGCAGGGCCGCGGCCGCAGTCCCTGAGGAGTGAGCGGGGGGCGGGGCCAGGGATGCCGGGCAGCTCGGGGTCGCCGCCATCTTGTTACCCCTGGTCACCGCCTCGTCCTGCGGGCCCCGGGGAGCCTCGCAGCCAAGGGCCCCCCAGGGGGCCGCCAGGGCGTCACCGCTGCGCCAGTCGTCCCCCAAGATCTCTCTCGAGGTGGGGGCCCTCCGCCACAGGTCCGGGCCCACTCCCCTCCCCTTCGTCGCCTGACTCCTCCTCAATCTCCATGTCCATGTCCATTTGGCTTGGGTGATTGCCCGGGGGGCCAGGCCTCGCTCCCTCGCCGCACATCCTGCGCCGCTCGCCTCCACAGTCCTCCGGGCCCGACCCGCAGGAGTCCCGTCGCTGGCGCCGCTGGCCTGGCTCTCTCGGAGCTGGGGCGTCCCGGAGCCCAGGGGCTGAGGAGCTGCGGTCGCCCCCTCACCCTCTCCAGTCCGTCCTCTCCTTGTCCATCACCATAGGGCCCTGCTGCTCCTCTCTCTGTCCTCCCCAGGCCGCTGGAATTGCAGAAAGACGCCAGCGCCGGCCCCAGTCTGTCCAGCTCTCTCAACCAGGCGGCCAGCCGCTCGGCCAGCTGGCCGAGATGGCGGAGGAGGCCTGCAAGGTCAGGCAGCGCATCCCGGTCGGCCCCGCGTTGTTCGTCGGCGTCCCCCTCGGATGGAGTTGGGGGGGGATGGAAGTCCCGGCCTCCTCCAGGCCTGGCCATGGAACCGGAGACCAGGTCAGGCCTCTCTGGGAGGAGACCATGGTCGCTGCGGCCCCCGGCAAGCCAGGGGGCCTACCGTAGGCCCCAGCGTCCTTCAGGCCCGCCAAGGCCCTGAGGACCGAAGCCGGCGCCTGGGCGACTCCCATGGCGGCCTCCGCGTCTGCCTGCAAGGCCTCCAAGAGGGGAGAGCGCCTCGGAGCCTCCAAAAGTGGCCGAGGTCCCCTCTGAGACCAGCAGATCCAGTAGGTCGTCCCTCGCGACCCCCCTCAGTCGCGGGGGTGCTGTACAGGGGAGGTTGTCAAGGTCATCAAAGGCTCGGCGGAGCTCAGCGTTCGAACGCCTGCTCGACGCGGCCATCTTGTCCTCCTTTGTCTTCCCTCTCCTCCTTTCCTTTGTTTCATCATATCACTTGAGATCTTAAATCCCAAGTAAAGGCAGTGGCCTATTCTTTTGAACAACTTGGAAACCATTAGGAAAGACTTGCAGATATTGGGTAGAATGTAATTCTAGAAACAAACAAAGGATTGGTAGAATGGAATCTGAAGAGGACTTCTGTACCTTTAACGGTTGTGTAGAAAAGAGATTTCAGCAGGTGTTGCTTGTCATGCAACCAGGTAACAAGAACCACCTGCTGAAATTCCCACTTTTACACAACCATTAATGTTCAGGAGCTCTGTCTCATATGTTACTGAGAAACCTTAATTATAACCAACACACCCAGACAAACACACATTTACATACCTATTCCTCACTGTCATGTCCTACCTGAGGGAACCGCCATACTCTGCCTCATGATAGAGCCAGATCTTGTTATCTTTTGGTCCTTTTGTATGTTAAAGCAACCGTGATGCAATTTATTGCTCTTGCTGATTGACCTTCTCTGAGTGGCCTTCATAGGTGAGCCTATCTTGTCTGTTTTATGGCACTATTGTTATGTTATAGTGCAGTACAATAACAAATTTGGAATATGTGCAATGACTATGGAACAACTTGGACTACAATTATGGACAGCGTGATTTTAGTATATAATGAAATGTTTTAAAATGCTTGATAGGTATTGATTTTAATTTAATCTAATTATTAGAATTGTATATGTTTTATGGCATTTAATAATTGCCTATATGTAAGCCGCCTTAAGTCCCCTTTGGGGTAGAGAAAAGCAGGTTATAAATAGGATAAATCAGTGTTTCCCAACCAGTGGGCCGTGGCACACTAGTGTGCTGAGAGCGATCATCAGGTGTGCCATGGGAAATTGGCACTCTCCCCCCTCCTAGCAGCCCCCTCACAGGTTTCCAAGAAACAAATTGAGCCTCTCCGCTTGGAAATGTTTTTGGTTTTTTTTTTACTGTTTAACTGGATTTTTCGAGAGTTGCCCCCAAGGAACTGTTTATAACAGCTTCATGACATCCATATTTAACTGGAAGAAAGTTTCACTCAGAGTGAAATTTCACAAAGGTCTGGAGAACAAGCTCTATGAGGAGCGGCTTAAAGAGCTGGGCATGTTTAGCCTGAAGAAGAGAAGGCTGAGAGAAGACATGATAGCCATGTATAAATATGTGAGAGGGAAGTCATATATATGTTTTGTTCATTGAAACAGGCCCAGGTTTCACACTGAGTGTATAAATACATTTAAAAACATATTAACTATATGTATTACTGTGTTAGAGTGTACTTTTGTGTCATTTTGGTTGGTGGTGTGCCCCAGGATTTTGTAAATGTAAAAAACGTGCCGCGACTCAAAAAAGGTTGAAAAACACTGGGATAAATAAATAAAATAAATTAATTCAAATGTGAACAATTAGATGTTTCTATCAGATCTCTGTAAACTGAGTCTCACCCGCTTCCCCCAACTTAACCCATTGGCTTTCTGGGGGATGTATTTAATTTATAAAACGTGATAAGGGTACCTATTGGTATAAATATTACTAACACTGGCAGTAATTGAAGATGAAATTGTCAAGTGCATGTATCAAGCATTTTTACAAAGTAATCATTTATGAACATGGCTCTATTAATTTGTTTAGTCAGATGCAGGGAAGTAATAAAAGTGATTGACTAAAAACAATTAAAACAGTAAAAGTAAATTGTGTCCATTAAAACCTGCTGAGCCTGTCAGATGGAAATTGTGGGTTTAAATGTGAAAATTAAAGCTATTGATTTTATCCAGTACGTTTGTGAATATCTGAGTTCTAATTTGTTTTACTTTTCCCTACCAAAAGCCCCTGAGGTCAGAATGAAGGTGTTCCCCTAAATTAGCTTCTGCAGATGCTGCTTGTAAACCTCCTGAAAGTCATACATGATAAATAACGTCTTTAAGACGGGAATGTTTTTTTGACAGGGGAGAGTTATGTTGCTTATCGGTATCTCTGCATTGCAGGACTGAATGCAAATGTTTACCAATAATGGTAATTTATTGCATTTTTCTAAACAGAGTGAGGAAGAAGAAATTGACATCAAAAAAATATGACAGCTAGAGTTTAGGGTTTTGTGTCTTTTTTAAGTTTATGTATGTGATTTTTATTATTGCTTTATTTTTTATGTGCAGCACTAAATCTTGCATTCACCAAACTATTATTTGTTAGTTTTCAATTAAAATGGTCATATAAAATGGAGTTTTAGACCACTAAAGAATATTTGGGAAGTGCAGGCGATGACAAAGAGAGCTGGATTAGACAATAGTCTCTTCTTTTTTCAACTGTGGCTGGATAGACAAGTTTGAAAAGGTCTAAAGACAAGGCATTTACTAAATCATTGCTTGGTGAAGTTTGATAAAATGACCTGGCTACGGTGATCCAAGCGACGGTCATCTCGAGACTAGACTACTGTAACGCCCTCTACGTTGGCCTTCCCTTGGCGATGATTCGGAAACTCAAGCTAGTGCAGAATGCCGCTGCTCGCCTACTAGCAGGAGTGCCGGTGAGGCAGCACATTACGCCCATCCTCCAGCAACTGCACTGGCTGCCAATTGAGTACCGAATCACCTTCAAGGTGCTGGTGTTGACCTTTAAGGCCTTGTACGGTCTAGGGCCTGCGTACCTCTTGGACCGCCTTGCCCCATACGATCCCCCGAGATCACTCTGCTCAGCAGAGCAAAATCTGCTGGAGATTCCACCGATCCGCCTCTGCCGCCTATCATCAACTAGGCAGCGCTCCTTCTCCGTAGCAGCTCCAACGGCCTGGAATGCCCTGCCGGAGGAGGCTAGAGCCATACGGGAGCTCGCCCCCTTCCGCAGGGCCTGTAAGACCTTCCTTTTCAAGCAGGCCTTTGGTTAACATATAACGCCTCTTGCTTTCAATCGACTTATGACTCTGTGTTACTGTTTTTTGTCACTTGGTGTAATTTTAACAATGTTTTAATGATGTTTTTAGTATCATTTTTGTTATTTTTATGGTTATAGCATTGCTTTATTTTGTTCGTGAATCGGCATGAGTGTTGCCTGCCGATCACTATGTATGTCTTGTAACCCGCCACGAGCCCTCGGGAAGAGGCGGAATACAAATGCAAATAATAAATAAATAAAATAAATAAATAATGCCTTGCAGTTTCATGCTGCACATTGCTTGTTGCACAGTGGCATGCAGGCAGCGCATTTAATAATAATTTTATTTTTGTACCCCGCCTCCATTTTCCCAAAGGGACTTGGGGCGGCTTACATACGGCACTATGTATGTGGAACAATGCAAGAATATATATATATATATATATATATATATATATATATATATGTGTGTGTGTGTGTGTGTGTGTGTGTGTGTGTGACTCAATGTTGCTGTTCTGCTTGAGGGTTATGTAGTTCTGGTGCAATGTATCTTTGGATATGGTGTTTTGGACTTCAACTCCCAGAATTCTTTAACAGCCTACTGGCTGTTCTAGAGGCATCCATGTCAAGGAATGGTATTCTTGCAGCCCTCTCAGTATTATTTTCCTAAATCTCTCCTCAGCCGATCAGTACAGCCAATGGTAAAGCATGTAAGGAGCTGTAGTTCAGCAACATCCCCTCCATTATCCCTATGCTTATTATTGCTGTCAGAAACTGGGGCAGCTCTAGGTTTCTCCCTTTTATATTATCCACACATCATACTTGACTGGAGCTTAAAGAGTATATAAAGGGTGTGCATGTGTGCATCCTACTTGAAATCCTGTTGCTGCCTCCTGCAGAATTTTGGGGCTTGTAGTTTAATGAGACCCAAACTACAAGCCCCAGAATTCTGCAGGAGGAATCAGCAGAATTTCAAGTGGGATGCAGTCACTTTACCTAATCTTTAAACTTTGTGATAGGGAGATATAGGTGACCAGCATTATATAAGAAGAGGAAATGTGGCACCCACATTCACTTCAGCTTAAGTGACAAATAAATGTGGTCCAGAAGATTGAAGAAATACTAAAGCTAACTGTGAAAACATTATACAAAACACTTTGGGCATCCCTTGTGGCCTTGGTTGTGTGGACTCTGGAAAGCTTAGATAACCCAGGTAGATGCTTACCTTATTAGTTGTTTCGATGACTTGACTGAGAATATGGGAAAGACCAGGTACATCACCAATTTGGACCTAACCAAAGGAGTACCTGACAATGGTGTGGATTTTGGATGAGTTAACTTCTTACCCCTGAGCAGGCATGTAGCCAGGGGGGGGGGGGCTTACCCCCAAATTCTCAGGGTGGTCTGCGAGAAGGTCTTACTGGTACATTATTTAAACTGTTATGTTTATTCATATAATGACCTGATCACCATGCTCATTATATCCCACATTCATGGGGTTATTAGGATAACAATACAAAAGGTTTGCTAGGGTAGACCCTCTTCCACCCAGTCTCAGCCGCCCTTCCCCAACCAAACTCAGCCCCCCCCCCCAGAATCAAAATCCTGGCTACGGCCCTGCCCCTGAGGAAGGGAGTTTGTGTTAAGAACAAATCATTTTCCTTTATGTTGGTTGCATCACACCGGGGGAACAATGGTAAGCTGTTATATTGAAATCTTTTGCTGCAGGAATAAGATTTTGATACAGTACCCATCAAGGGACATGAAAATTTGGTGTCAGACTCATTGTTCATACTAGCAGAGTCTAAGCTAGGGATGTTCAAACTTAGGCCCTCCAGGTGTTTTGGACTTCAAGTCCCATAATTCAGAATTGTGAGAGTTGCAGTCCAAAACACCTGAAGGGCTGAAATTTGCTCATGCCTGGTCTACTAGTATAACTACTAAAATAATGTGTAAATATTAAAATAAATAGAGTATCCCTACATTGCGGTTTTTCCACTTATTGCGGGAGGTCCTGGAACCTAACCCTAGCAAAAAGTGAGGGAACACTGTATTGTTATGGAATGTGGCATATTAAACACAGAAAGGATTGTAAATATAGATTTCATTGCTTTTGCGATAACGCGAGTGGAGACTAGGCAGACCTTGCTTAAAGGCAAGGCTCAGGAAGGTTGTGAATTGGCTCGGGAAGGTTGTGAAAAGATGTTGCAGGGGACAGTATGCATCCAAAGGGAGAAGTTCAAAGTTAGCATAGAAAGGGTTTTGAGCTGATCAAGACAGGATTTGGGATTTGAAAAAGAAAGGAGAACTACCTATGGTTTGGGGAGCTTAAAGAATAGATTGTTAGAGTTATTAACATTATTCTACTGTCATCATTTTAAACCTGCCTCTGGGCCTCTACCCCAGACTGGAGTCAGGCCAATCATGCCAAAATGAAAGAATCTATACAATAACATGTCACCAATCTATATTTAAGGGATCACCCTGAGTTCCAGCAACCCAATCTAGGAAGGGAATAATTGGGAGAATAAGGGTAGGGTGTGTAGGCAAATTTTTTAGGGGTTTGCATTTTGGCGTCACTCTGGGTTAAGGAATCTGTCACAACCTGCAATTAGAAGATGTAGAGTTCCTCCAAAGTTCTAGGGGTTTCTATACATATTGATCCTTCAGATAATCTGGACCTAAGCAATGTAAGGCTTTACAGGTCAGAACCAGCATTTTGACTTGTGTCTCGAAATATGACAGTAGTCACAAGTGAGTTGTGCCCTCCCTTTAGCCAGGTCTGGTTAACAATCTGACTGTGGATTTGAATAAATGAATAAATGAATAAAAGCTGTGAAAATGAATGGGGATGAACTGGATTTTTAATAAAAAGAACAACGTTTTAGCCTGCTATAAGTTATGAGTCTGGTTTTATATGGATAGTGAGATGTTTGGGGAGCTGTAGAATGATCATGGAAAGCAAGGAAGCAGATCAGACCCACAAGAGTTGATCAGCAAATCGTCCTCTTCCAGTTGAGCCATTTGACATCTTACCAGAGAAAAGGTAGAGATGGCGAATGGGTTAAGCTCCATGGATCTCCACACAGCAGATGTTCTGACTGTGCATTTTTATACAAATAATCATTTATTCACGCAGGTTTTATTTTGCAGTCTTAAAATCTAACATGTTTTATGCTTTGCATTATCACAGGAGGGGAACTATTCCCTTGGCGAATGAAGCAGAGTGAATTTTTACATAAGCACTATCCCGGCATATCTATCCTTGAGAAGACTGCAACATTCAGCATTTCCAACCCTATTGGGAACCATAAAGCAGTGCCATTATAGGAAATAATTTGAGCAGTTATGCTCCTAAGTAGTGTTACCAGCCATACCATGCCGAGTAGTTCAGGAAAAAAGCAGGTGTGATTTTTATTTCTGCCTTAAGAATGAGCGCATTTGCTTTTCTCTTCGCTTTCAGAAGACGCATCTAAGAAGAAGCCCAGAAATGATAATACATTAAAAAAAAGAGGGCGATGTAATCGTAAAATTTGCAGGGAAGCGAAAGGTGAGTGGAAAGTTGCTGATTCTTTAATTCTGTTTGGACAAGTGTCTGTGATCTAATTAGGAGACAATTCCGATTTGATTTATGAATGTGTTGACACTACAGACAATGGAAGACTTGCTTCTACTAATTACGAAGTTGGTAAAAATAGCAGAGTGGATGCAAGGCAAGAACACAACAACAACACACAAACACTTGACTGTAGTAACAACTATCCTAGCTGTAGACCACTGCCATGGCACTGGGCTACAAATCAAAGCACTAGATGGCCTACCTGCTATGCAATACAGATCCAGCTCTTCCCTCCTACCTGCAGGATGGGGAAGCCATGGAGCAACATTTAGTGAGATTTCATATGGGAGTGACTCACTGTATAATTCCTCTGCAAATGGTTCTTATTTGGCAAGAATCATCCTAATTAATCTTCTGCCCTCTCACTTTCTAAGCAGTTTTTAAAATGTCTCTACTTCCCTTTACTCTTTCCCCCTCAGTTTACTTCAGTTGATGCAAACTGAGCTCAAAGTTCAAAATTAGTTTGCATTGAATTAACTAGCAGTGGGAAGAGGAGAAAAGGGACAGAATCTTGGTCTTCCCTTTAGACTCAAGCAGATTCCAAAGGAACTCCTAGTTTTTTGATTCTTTGTTATTAGTACATTTTATCACTTTTACCATATTCTAATATAGCCACTTCATCAAACTTCCCTCCAGCCTCTGGTGGCATAATGGGTTAAACCCTTTTGTCGGCAGGACTGCTGACCAACAGGTCAGTATTTCAACTCTGGGGAGAGTGAGTTAAGCTCCCTCTATCAGCTCCAGCTTTCCATGTGGGGGCATGAGAGAAGCCTCCCACTAGGATGGTAAAACATCAAACATCCTGGCATCCCCTGGGCAATTTCCTTGCAGACGGTCAATTCTTTCACATCAGGAGCGACTTGCAGTTTCTCAAGTCGCTCCTGACATGAAAAATCAAAAACAAAACTTCATCACACAGGGCTTTTTTTAATGTCCTAGGACTCTTCCCCTCCAGTTCAGTAATGGATCACACAACATTGCTGAAATTCAGATGGAGGCCCCACCTACAACTGCAGTGAAGTGTCCTAGAAAGCTTTCCTCCAAACATGGGAGCCTGCCTGTGTTATGTTGGCTCCAATAGAACCCCTCACCTCTGCCGTTTTGCCATGGAGGCTGACAAAACACCACGGGGGGAGCGGAGTCTCCCATGTGATGAAGTCCTTTGTCACATGTGCTCCAGTTTTCTTCTGTGAAATGTTAGATGATGTAAGCAAGATAGGCATCTTGCCCCTGTCTCTCCTTAATTCCCTGCTGGATCTGGTTGTATGTCAAAATTGCACCATGTTACAATAAGCAAAACACCAGAAAGACCCAGCAGTGATGTTGAATACACACCCAAAAATGCAATAATCACACACAGGTACAGAATTTGGAGTGGACACCTTTAGGGAACATGGGGACACATTTTTACATTTTTTGCTTTCTCGGGAGCATTGAAGAAAAGTCCAATTCTGAATCTAAAACAAGCCAAGGGGGCCAAAAGTATAATAAACTTTTCCCTGTAACTCCCAACAATGTGGGCATTTGTTGTTGTTTTTTTAAAAAAGTTATGTTCTCCCCCCCAAAAAAGGCAGAGGGTCTTGTTGCTTTTTTCTTTGCAACATTGCCAGAATTAGTCCTATTTTGTTTGTTTTTTCTGGGAAAACTTTAATCCAAACTTTAGTCATTTTTCATCTTGAGTATTGTGATCTTTTTTTTTGACAGGTCTTCCATTAACATACCTTAGTCCCTTGGTTTCTGTTCCACATTGTACTTCTAAGATCTTTTATTTGACCCACTGCTTTGATCAGGTTATCCCACTTTTGAAGACCCTCCATCAGCCCCTGTCTTTCTCTCTTAGGAGTCAATGCAAACTTCTTGTCCTAACTTTTAGAGCACTACTTGATTTGGCTCCTCCCTCCCTTTCAGTCCTTGTCTGTTATGATCACCTTGATTGGATCTTTATTATGTTAATTCCCCATTTCTAACCCAAATATGGGATGTCTGCTCACTAGCTCAGCTTCCTCTTTCTCTCTAGTTGCTCCATATTCTTGGGATTATCTTTCCAAATACATATGTACTGTGTTTCTAGTTGCTGTTTTAAAAACATAAACAAGCCCACCCATGAAACTTTGTTTTCATTTTATCTCTCTGATGCATATCCAGAGTATGCCTCCTGCTATTCATACTTTCGTTTACTTTTGATACTAATGCATATCAATCTTGGAGTTCATTTACTTGGGGTTCATCTACTGTGGAGTTGGCAGAGCAGATTGGTGGCAAGAGACTTGCATCAGGTGGTAAGGGCTGACTAGGGGCCTCATCTTACTTCACCTGGCTTTAGTGAAAAAAGAGAGGGGCAGCAGGGCGAATCTGTCACCCACATACAGCTCCCTCTTGGAGATGCTTTCCCCATCACATTTGGGAATCATCATTCTTCTGAAGAGGATCTGTGCTGGCTCCATTGGGGGCAGCACAACACAGAAGACTCCAATGATGCTTCTATCCTGGTTTGGGGTAGGGCCTTCACTGGAAGTCACGTGATGTGTGATGGACAATGTGGGGCTCCATCCCCAAGACATGCTGGAAGCATCCTAGGATGCTGATTTAGGTAGGTGTGTTGAGGTCATATATCAGTATTAGTGCATCCTCCTTTTTAATAAGAAATATGTATACCTTTTTGTATCATGTGGTGGGGATAAGTGGAGAGGTCATGGCCATGTGCCAAAAATAATGCAAAGGGTTAGCGATTGTTGACTACCCCTTTACACTAAAGTGAGTTTGCCAGGTGGATATGTGTGGCTGATTATGGTGATCTCTTCATGACATGTGTGATCTGTGAGGCATTAACCAGGTCACTGTGGATTGCGAAAATGCAGTGAGAAACAGATTTATTTGCCAGTATAGACAAGCCCTTGAGACTGGCCACAGCTTTTGTTGCATGTACAGCAGAAAGTGAAACAAAAAAATGTCCAGATGTTAAAAAGAGCAACTGTTCTGTCAAAAAAATCAATATGAGCAACTGTTTTGACAGTTCATGTTTTTACTTTAAGACAGATTTAGGAATTAATTTCTTACCACTGTGAGTTAGAGGTGCACACTGACACCCTTCATATATAAATATGAATGAATGGAGTTTCCTTTCTGCCTAGATTATATGAAAATGTCTTTCAATTCAATTGGTGCTGGAGTGAGGATTGCAGAAGTCTGGGGACATTCCACACTACACAGTTTATGGCACTTTGATTTCGCTATAAGTCACAACATCCTATGGAATCCTGTGATTTGCAATGTAGAAAGAGATACTTAAAATTTTCCATAAGAACAGTCTTCAAGTATCCTATCAAATGACAAACTTAATGATCCCATAAGAGACAGTCAAGGCAGTCAAAATGCTATATCATAATGCCATAATTGTTTTGTGTGAAATAGCTCTAGTCTATCTAGAAAGGTCTCAATCCCAAAGATGGAAACTCTGCTTCAGATTGGCTGATTTTCCAGAAGACAACTCACGTGACTGCTGGGGAAGATGGCATCAAGCCATCTTCAACCCCTCCATACTGGGTTATGCATATTGGGGTCCAGGGATAACTGGGTCCCACGTTTCTTGCTACTTTGGATTGTCATTATGTGACAAAACTCTTTGATGGAGAAGTTTCCATCCCATTAAGTTTCAATTGTTTACAGAACACATGCAGAAATAAAACAAAGTACACTTGCTTCATTTGGGGTTTTCTAAGTTGAGGTCTGCAACATGTATACAAAATGTCTATGCATTACACTAGTGTCTTTTTCATTTCTGAACAAAGCGTGCATATACAGCAAAGCGTGTCATTTGTCATTTTATTGTTGTGTTTTTATGTATTGTAAACCGCCCTGAGCCATCCAGAAAGGACGGTATACAAATTGAAATAATAAATAAATAAATAAATAGGAAGCACAAAATGATTGCCACAAAATGATGGTATATGCCTTCAAGTCATTTTTGACTTATAATGACCCTACCGACATCATCACATTGAGATCAGTAAGCTAGGTGATAACGGTGGGGATTCTCCATGGATTGCGGTGAATCCGGCATGGAGCACCTGTTGCCCCACATCGTGTTGAGACTTTAGTTTAAATGTAATGAAATATTGTTTGTAGTTTACACTGTGTGTGGTGTAGCAATGCAATACAGTGTAAGAGTTAAATGCACAGAGATGTGCTTGATTCCTAGAGAGTAATCTTGGAGAGTTCCTGTCACGTTGATGCATACCAGGAGATCTGATAAACATGTGTTCTGCCTTCAACGATGTACAGCTAGAAAGATAGATGTGTTTTTGCTACTTCTGTAAATAGTCTGAAGTTTTAGTAATTGAAAAAAAAAGATAAGTGCAGCTCCAGGCTTTGGAGCTGACTGAAGTAGCACTTTTCATTATTTACTTTTGTGTCTTTGAGCGGAAGCTCAGAGGTCAATAAATCAATACATTGCTCCTTACCTCATCCCAAGGAGGGGAAGTATAGCCTCCTAGCTCCCCCCATTCTTCTCTATGGAACCGGGAATGTGGTGCAGCTGGCTAAGTGTCAGCTGCATAAGATCTCTCTGACCAGTAGGTCATGAGTTCGAGGCCTGCCCGGGTCGAGGTGGGTTCTCGACCTTAAGTGTAGCCTGCTGCTGTCCTTTGCAGCCCGAAAGACAGTTACATCTGTCAAGTAGGAGATAAAGGTACCACATTAATGTGGGGAGGCAAATTTAGACTGATTTATGATGCCATAAATAATTGCTGAGGAATGCGGAAGAAACAACAAAGCTACGCTGGAAGGAAACGCTGAGAGTGAGGAGGAATGCGTCAGCTCCCCCTGGTGGCCAGAAGTTTGCCTCTGTTTGTCTAAAAATGTCAAATGCATGTACTGTTCTGTATTGTGATAAATGTCACATGTTTATATGTCATATGTTGAACTGCAGGGATTGTCCGCAAGTATGTGTACTGTAATCCGCTCTGAGTCCCCTTCGGGGTGAGAAGAGCAGAATATAAATAAAGTAAATAAATAAATAATAACTCTGAAAGCCTCCTGCATTCTTGCTGCTGCCTCTTACAACAGTTTGGCCTCACGTCAATCATGGAGCCCTACTGGAAATAGACCTGCGTTGTGTGATGGGATCCGGCAAGCTCTGTGCCTGAAGTGAGCTAAAACAGTTGTAGTACAGGCAACAATGAGGTCTGTCCTACAATAAGGTCGTAAGTCAATCCCAAGTGCATCATTGTAGTATCTTCCTCATTCTTAAGGAGCTGAAAAGTATTTTGACGTATATCTGATTGGGTAAAATAATTCTGTTCTGCCATTTCCAATAATGAATCAGAACAAATGATCTAAAGTGGAACAGGGGAGGGCAATTCTCCAAATGTTGCTATACTGCAGTGTCCATCATTCTTCAGTACTGGCTGTGCTGGAAAGGAATGGTGAGGACTGCAGTCCTTTGACCATGGTCTAGAAATTGATTCCTTGTTAGCCATTTCATTTCCCAGTGCCCTTTCTGAGGACTTTGTAAAACCTGGCCCTTAGCACAGCAGGCAGTAAGTAGCTTACTTTACACCAGAAGAAAAAATCCATTTAAATGGTTTAAAAAATCTATGTGCAATTCTTCAGCATTTGTTGGTAGGGTTCAAGCCACTACAGCTGATGAACTAAATGGCATGTAAGCAAACAATAAAGCACTTAAAATGGCAAAGTCTATTACCTGTTTATTACCTCAGTTCTCTGAAAGAAAGAAGAGAGGAGGGAGCCCATTTGAATAAGGCGCTGTTAAAAAAGCCATAATCAAGGCAACCCCAACTGGCTTTCCCCCTTGGACCCACTATTATTGGGAGCTAATGTGTGCCACTTTCAGCAGTCCTGTATAGATGCATGCTGTGACTAATGTATATGCAAATAATTTGCTTTATAGAAGCAAAATGTAATATAAATTAAGGAGATAATTAGTGATGCAATTTGGACAGCGTAATATGCGCCATGAAATTTGCCATTAAACATCGGATATTGTTCCATCACCAAGGCAAAAATAAATCGAAAAGGGGGGCTGGGAACAGATCTTGGTAAACAAGCATATGGTGTGACGTGGTCCTGTTGAAATGAACAGGGAAATAATGCAAGCTCTTTCTTCTAGAATTTATACACTATCTATAAACTTATCAAATTAATATCACATTAGGGTTTACAAGCTGGTTCAGACAAGATCTATTTTGTTTGTTAGTGAGGTTTTCAATATAATTGCCCTGTAATTATTCCGTTGTAAATTAGTAGAGAATTGGCTAGGTTGATGTTTTTGACTGAACTTGATTTAAAACAGGAGAGAAACATTCAAGTTACTTGGGGGCACAGTACTTTTTATGTTTTTACTAATTTAAATCTCAGTGTGACATCGACCACAGAAATGCATTTATGCTAGAATTTGAATTGGTTTTTTGTGTGCAAATGACTTCTCTTTAAACCGACCTTTTCTCTTTGCGTACTATTTGTTGTCTCTCATTGTCTTTCTTTATCATGACAGTTTATTTGAAATCTCGCTTTGTCAAGGCTCTTTCCTTTTGCTTCTCCACATTTGCAGGGTTCACTTTTGCATATTTGATTATTTATAAATTTGATAAATATGTTCTTTCTAATAGCTGCTAGGTCCCTCCCTGTGAAGTTATGGTCAATTTCCCCCATATCTTTTTGCACGAGGACCTATGGATTCCTAAAAAAGAACACTTCCCGGGGCATTCATAGAACCTCCAGTGTGTTTTTGTGGTGTTTTGTCTATGAACTTTTAGAAGTGTGTGGAAATGGGGCAGCTTGCATGTGACGAAGTCCTTAGTCCCACATGTAAAATGAATATACAAAGCTGCTGCATGGCCAATGGTTAGCCCATGCATTATCATCACATGGACATTCTGTAAATGTTCAGCACCATATAATGCCAAACAGACCATGGAGAAAAATGTGCATAAAATTTGCTGACAAAATTGCTTTGATATGCTCTTACTTGGGTTCTATAGTTGAAACAAATCCAGTCAATATAACTTTATTTCCTGCACACCCCATACTATTGAATGTATTTCCATTGTTTTTTAATTAATGATTTTTAATACATTTTCTTAAGTACATTGATTCTCTTAAGTTGCATGCATACATCAATACATTCCATACTTTTGTATTTCACACTTAATTCGTTACATCAACTATATATATGCATATATATCTTATATCTTATCATATTCACTTCTGTGTCCCACCCCTTTCTGAGCCACTTCAATTAGCCTTCTCCTTCCAAAATCTCATTTCTTTTTGTGGAGATAACTTCCCATCTACAACCATTCTCAATAAATTTACCCCAGACTTCATCAAAGTTATTTACCTTCCGTACTCCCTTTCTAACTTTTAACCTACATGCCAATTTATCAATTATTGCTAATTTCCATAGTTCTTTATACCATTCATCAATTTGTATATTTATCTTGTCTTTCCAGTTCCTTGCTATCAACAACCTTGCTGCAGTTAACATATTATTTATTGCATCCTTCTCTGTTTTCCCTAAATTCTTAATATTATATAATGACAACAATGCAATACTTGCACTTTTTTCTATATTCATATCCATTATTACTTCTATTTCTCTAAATACCTTCCCCCAGAATTCATTTATATATTTACATTCCCACCACATATGTATATATGTACCCACCTCTTGGCAACCTCTCCAACAGTTTTTTTAAATAACATTTTTATTAATATTTGCTATTTTTACTGGTGTTATGTATCATTTCCATACCAATTTATAAAAGTTTTCTTTGACCCTTATCGATAATTTCCTTAAATGTCTTTGATTCCATAACTGTATCCAAACCACTTCCCTTATCTTAATCTCTAAATCTTCCTCCCATGTATCTCTTAATATTGCATTTTTTATTTTCCCTTCCTTAATCTCTATATCTTATATATCTTATATCTTATATGTTTTACTAGTTATTCCTTTCATCTTATGGTATTCTCCTGTGGCTCCTTCCTTTTGTATCATTTGTTCAAATTGTGTAGGTTTGTCTCCTTCCCCATTTTTTTTTATCCAGTTCTTAAACCATTGCTCTAACTGTAAGCAAATAATGTATTTCCATTGTGATGTTTTAGGATGTGGACAAGATCCTTGGAAAGGTAAGAGCTACCATACCCTTGGCTCTTAAAAGCAGCTAGAGAAGAACTAACCAAAGGAATAAGTGAAATAGTGAATGGCTCACTGCAGTAAGGCATTTAGCGGGGGGGGGGGGTTGAGGTGCTTCAGCCCCCTCCCCCCGAAATTCTCAGGGTGGTCCGTGAAAAGGCCTTACTGGTACATTATTTAAACTGTTATGTATGTTCATATCATGATCTGATCACCATGCTCAATATATCCCATCTGCATGGGGGTATTGGGATAACCATACAAAAGGTTTGCTAGGGTAGATCCTCTGTCACTCAGACTCAGCTCCCCCAGCCCAAATCAAACTCACCCCCGGCGCAAATCAAAATCCTGGCTATGGGCCTGAGTAAGGCAGCTGTCCATCTTGCCTAAAAGAAGTTGTGTTGGTGTTGTTAATGGGGAAGAAATCCCTTATTGAACTCTACAACAGTGGATAATTATTGAACTCATCTCCGCTTCTTATGGGGCAAAATAAGAAGCAATGTGTTGTGGCCTCTTAACTCCAGAAATCCTAGATGATTATCTAGATCCGTTTCAATCTGTGTTGAGCCCTGGTTAAGGGAGATAAATATTGTTGGAAACCTTGGTGGATGACATAGTGTGGGTACTGAACAATTGAAGGGTATCCCTGTTGGTTCTTCTGGACTTCTTGATGACTATTATGTACCAAATTGTTCTGGGGTGTTTCTTAATAATTGGAACTGGGGGCAACTGTTTTGCAAAAGTTCTGATGTTTCCTGCTGGACTGAACTCAGAAAATAATGTTGAGGAGGGTCTAGTTCAGCTCTCTTGCCATTGACCCATTGGGTCCCTAGGACTCAGTTTAGTACCTTATGCTTTTAAATTTCTGTTCCAGCTCCTGCTGGACTGGCAGGGCTGCAGTTCTTCTGGGACACAAGACACATGCCTTCCAGTAAAATAGCACTTTATTTTTTATTTTCAACACAGTAGAAACAGCAATAGTCCTTTGTCAACAGTGTGGTGGTTTGGCCCTTGGTGCTGGACAGTTGGTCCATTTTTCTTTACTGGAGAGGTCTTCATGTACTTTAAGAATACTTTGTGGTCTCAAAATGCTGCTTCAAACCACTGTTAGCTTCTCAGATTTTGGCTTTTATTTTTAAAATAAATTTTTTCCAGCTGTAGTTTTGATAAAATCCACTCTGCTGGTTTTAATGAAGTTGTTTTTATGGATCCATATAACATCAGCACTTTAATTACTCCAAATGGATAATAAACTCTTTCTCATGTATGAAAGAATGGGAGACACACAGAGCAAATGCCATTAGGAACAATTGGATTTTCACTTGATAATTTAGTAAAAAATGTAAATACTACAAGAAAATGCCTGAGGGAAGGTTTGGTAACTACAATAGTTACTACAGATAATAGCTATTTTTTCTCTCCATGAAGAATGCTCTTCTTTCATTGGAAGTACCATCTGAAAAGGCAAAAGTCCACATTCTTTGATAAAAATCCATGAATTTTTAAAGAAAAAAAATAGCCACACATTGGAAATTTTAATATATTTTTCCAATTCAGAGTGAGATTTCACTTAGTTATTGATTCTTGATTTTGTATGACAATAACACAACTGAGTCCAAATCCATTAGCTAGGTGACTATGCTGTCCCCACTGTTAACAGAGCAAGAATGCTGATCCTTCTGTTTCAGGAACAGTATCAGGCACTCTTAAAAGTCAAGACTTTATGCAATTTAGGTTCTTCCATGTATTCATGGTAGACCCATTGATTCCACAGAGGCATTATTTTATTTATTTATTATTTATTAAGTTCGGCTTAATATACCGCTCTCTCTGGCGCCCAGAACGGTTCACAAAGTTAGTGCAAATAAAACAAGTAAAATACATTAAAATACAGTAAAACAATTAAAACACCCGAATTAAAACATATTACCAGCCAATAGCAATAGTTGGCAATGGCATGCTAACAGCGAACCCGCAGGTGCAGATAATGCAGATAGTGGCAGTTGGCTATGGGCCGAATGCCTGCCTAAATAGCCATGTTTTTACTGCTCTGCGGAATGGCAAGAGAACCCAGATGGCCCAGATCTCTTCGGGGAGGCCGTTCCACAGAGCTGGCGCGGCAGCGGTAAATGCCCTCCGGCGTGTACTAGCCAATCTGCAAACCCTGATATTAGGCACATCCAAAAGGTTGAGTCCCTCTGAGCGCAGTGATCTCCTGGGCACATAAGGGGTAAGCCGCTCCTTCAGGTACACTGGCTCCAAACCATATAAGGCCTTAAAAGTTAGAACTAACACCTTGAAGATTATGAACATTATGAACAATGAAGGGAAGTGATGCCCATACAGTTTTACCTTCATTCCAGATGTTGCTCTCATTGCCCCTCTGGGACAACTTTGAGCTGGTAAACAGGTTGCAGACAAGAAAAAATAAGTAAAAATGTCCCCCTCCCCTTTCATTATGAGATGCCCCTGCTAGCCCAAATCCCCCTTCTGTGAAAATCCTTAAACAGCAAGTCTGCGTGTCGTATCTATGTTTTTCTGTCAATCTTTTTTTTTTTTAAAAAAAGCTCATATAATGCAGTCAACACATAGTTGTGTTCAGGCATGTAGCCGGGGGGGGGGGGGCTAAGGGGGCTTCAGCCCCCTCCCCGAAATTCTCAGGGTGGTCCGTGAGAAGGCCTTACTGGTACATTATTTAATCTCTCTCTCTCTCGGCATTACTTCGCGAACGAAGATTCAGGAAGGACTCATCCCACGCTTTTTACAAGCGCGTTGATGACTAAAAAGGCTTTGTTCGACCGCATCGGAAGATGCCCGTTGGCCGCGGCTAGCCAACCAGGTAGACGGGGATGAGCTTTCGTTAGGCCACCTTTTCTAGGCCCCTCTCCATACGGAGCAAGCAGTGCTCTCCTTAAAAAAGGCTGCTTGGTCGTTCAGGATGCTGCCGAACAAGACTGTCATCTCCCGGGTCAGTCTCGAGCGACCAAAGTCCTGAACCGCCTGCATGCAGGGTTGGGTCTGCGGCTTCCAGTGCATCTTTACACCTACCGTTTCGTCCCTCGCCTATCGCTACAGGGCTTTTCGGAAGTTGGATGTGTCCTTCGAGCCTGTGCAATGGATTTTTCTGGTGGAGCGCAGCGTGCACAGAACTGGCCTCACCCTTTAAACCAAAGGTTCATCTGCCAGGGCCTAGCAAGCTTGGACGGTGGCAGCGAGGTCCTCAGGTCGTAGGTTTGGTTCGAGTTTCCTTCTCTTAGATGGTTGACCTTACAGGGTTAGACGAGTACCATCTGCCCGGGTTTGAAATCAGAGTTTTCCTTCTCTTAGGATGGTTGCCAAAAGGCTAGAGAGCCCATCCTGCCCATTGACACTCTTTGTCAGACCCTTCGGTTGTGACCTGTCTGGTATGGGAGGCCCTACCGCCGGCTATTATGCCACCGCCAGCATAGCTCACAACTTCACTAGGGTACGCAAGCCTCTCCCCCACTGCAAGGGGGCGCCAATGGAGAGGACATTATTTAAACTGTTATGTTTATTCATATCATGATCTGATCACCATGCTCATTATATCCCACATTAATGGGGTTATTGGGATAACAATACAAAAGGTTTGCTAGGGTAGACCCTCTTCCACCCAGTCTCAGCCCCCAGAACCAAACTCACCCCGAATCAAAATCCTGGCTACGGCCCTGGTTGTGTTAGTATGCATCAGTCTGGAAAGGGATCTTGGGGCATGCTCAGATTCCATTGAGCTATATGAGGAACACAGACCAAGCAGCTGATCAAATAGTACTGTGTATGCCTTCAAATTAATAAAACTTCATTTATAGCCTGCACCTACCTCCCCAAGGGGACTCAGGGTGGTTCTTAACATATGACAACACCATGTATTTCATAGGATTTTCTTAGATGAGGAACACTCAGAATTGGTTAGCCATTGTCTTTGAAATAGAGCACACAGTCCCAGGTTTTCCTTGGCGGCTTCCCATCTAAGGGCTGAATGTGCTTAGCGTCTAAGATCAGGTGGGACCTGATGCCTTTGGGAATCCAAATCTTCTTCGCGTTGACTTGCCCAAAGTACTATATTTACCAGTTTTACTTTACTGGCCAACACAGAGTGGGGCATGGTTCACATGCCTGTATCCCTCCTTATACACCACTTGCCAAAAATGGTCAATACACCATGTCTGGGGCCCATTAGTATTTTTGAAAGGTGGAGAGAGAATCACTGATTTGAAAGAAAGAAGGAAAAAGAAGGGATTGACACAGAAGAATGACAATTTGATGATCATATCATGTACACTCTTGACTGGTATCCCATATTATTACTGTATGTTTGCATGGTTTTCTGGAACCCTGTTGTGAAGCCACAGCTAATGGCTTGTAGACCAAGAACCCGACCATTTTAAATATGACTGATAGAACAGATATAATTCCCAAGTAAATGGCAAATAGAAAAGCACACATCATAGATTGCTAAGTATAATCTCAAGGCACAGAGAATAGCAACATTTTATTCTAATTTCAATTTCTGCATTTCTGCACCAGCCTTCATTAAATCTAATTTCAGGTGATTTAAGTGTTACTTGTCATGCAACTGGGTAACAAGCTACAACTTCCCTTTGCTACAGAAACATTAAAGGTACAAGTTCCATTTCCACTTTATACAACTTCTTACCTCCTATCCACACTGCAACGTTATAACACCACTTCAACTTCCATTGCGCCATTCTATCAAATCTTGGGATTTGCAGTTTGTCATGGCACCAGAGCCCTCTGAAACTAAAGGGTAAACACCAGTCCTCTTTGCCGCGGCTGCTAAGGAGGAGGAGGGTTCCCCCTGCTCTGCATGAATGCTAGGTTGTGGATCCACGCGTTGAGTGCCTCCCCCGACTCCCCTTGGCCCATGGTGCGGTCTGCCTCGGCCCCGGCGACTCTCCCCACTCGAGGAGAAGCCCGGGTTTGGTGAGGCTGGGCAGGATTGTTATTTGGTGGGGCAACCCTATCAAAGAGCCATATAAAATTATCAAAAGAGCCAGATGTGGCTCGCAAGCCATAGGTTCCCGACCCCTGTTCTGGATTCAAACCACTACACCACACTGGTTCCATAGAGATGAGACTTCCTCCATAAAGAGCTAGGAAACAAGGTGGTATAAAGTCAATGAAATGTGACTTAGGCTTTATCCACATTGCAAAATTGGAGCAGTTTTACACAACATTAACTGCTGTGACTCAATGTTCTGGAATTCTAGGATCTGTAGTGCGCGGAGATCCAAGCTGTGCACATGCGCCGGCTGGCCCACCGGCCCGCCCTCTCCCTGCATAGGCAAAGAGGTTTGGTGGCCTGCACAGCAGCGCGAGAAGATCCCGGTCATGCCCATGCACCAGCCGGCCTGCCCTCTCCCTGCACAGGCGAAGGTTTGGTGGTGCGCAAAGATCCCGGCCATGTGCATGCGCTCGCCAGACTGCCCTCTCCGTGCACAGGTGCAAGAGGCGTCTCCATGCACAGGGAGCGCACGCGCAACCAGAGGACTTCCATCACTGGCTGCCATGGAGCGGAAAGGTGAGTCTGGACAAGCTTCTCCGGGTGGCGAGGCGCCTCTCCTCCTCCCGTGCTTTTCATTGCCCTGGCATAATAGCATGCTTCCATGTATGCTATTATTACTTATCCTTTTATCCGAAATGCAGGGAATCAGAAGGATTTTGAATTTTTTATTTTATTTGGAGATTTTGAAATCCCTGCACCTCTCTCTCTCTCTCTCTCTCTCTCTCTCTCTCTCTCTCTCTCTCTCTCTCTCTCTCTCGCTCGGACATATTTTATTTATTGGATTGGATGGTTTTTTTTATTATATGGCTCTCACTGAAATAAATTTCAAAATATTTTTGCTTTTATGGCTCTCTGAGTCAAAAAGGTTCCCGACCCCTGATCCAGAGGAATGTAGAGTTCAGAGTTTCACTCAGTTATGGAATCTATTGGGTGATTGTGTCCAAGTTAGTGACTCACTCTCAGGGGTAAAGAAAAGCACTAGCAAACTTCCTTTGAATAAATCTTTCCAAGAAGAGCATAAGAGAGTGTCTCCATAAATCATAGTCAACTGGAAGACATATGACAATGACAGGTCACTTCATTGTGTGGGATCAGCTTGGAGGTTTAACATGTTTTGGCTAACTCTCACTGGAAGTGAGTTCAGACAGAGCAAAGCATTCATAGATAACTTCAAATCTGTGCAGATATCTGCTTTGCTGGCCTGTATCTTTCTTGGCTTCATCAAAGATGGCCATATCACTGGCAGACAGAAAAGGAGTCTGACTTGACACGTATTGATTTTTTCAAATGACAGGTGCATTCTTTTAAAGAGTCCTTTTCACTACCCCCTGTGTTTATTCTTGGCTTTTCAGAAACCCACTTAGCTCGCCATATAGCCTTTCCTAGCTGCTTCTGATATTTTCCCTCTAAGTTGGATTTTATTTCAGTGTAGACCCTAGGTGCTTGCTCTTCCTTATTTAGCTGACACTTGTCTGGGAGAAAGTGCAAACAGCTCTACAGGGAATGTGCGGATCAATATTTTTTCCACAAAACCCCAAACAGGCACATGAGAGGAGTCGACTTCTGTCCCCCTGTTGTGACTGAAGGCAATTAGAGGGAGTGTTGCTGGGTGAATGAATTCTTCCTTCTGCCAACGTTTTCATTGCCTTTTCATTTTGTAAACACAGTGGTATGCCTGCACTTAACTGTTTTTCCATTGATGCGTCTACTTTTGAAAAAAACTTATATAGAAACTATTTAATATATATTTAATTTTTTCAATTGTTGTAATTGTTTATTGTCTTAAGTTGATTTTACTATTAGCCACTTTCGGACAATGGGCAGGGGATACATATTGTAATAAAAATAAACAAACAAATGAATGCAACCAGTATTTTCTCTATTAAAACTGACCTCCAGTATTTGAAGCCCCAGGTGGCACAGTGGGTTAAACTGCTGAGCTGCTGAACTTGCTTACTGAAAGGTTGCAAGTTCAAATCCAGGGAGCTCCTGCTGTTAGCCCCAGCTTCTGCCAATGTAGCAGTTCAAAACCATACAAATGTGAGTAGATCAATAGGTACCGCTCTGGTGGGAAGGTAACAGCGCTCCATGCAGTCATGCCAGCCACATGACCTGGGAAGTGTCTATGGACAATGCCAGATCTTTGGCTTAGAAATGAAGATGAACACCAACCCACAGAATTGGACATGAAAACTTTTACCTTTACCTACCAGTATTTGATACAAAGCAATTTTTAATAGCAAGTAGGCTGTTCCAGATTTACTCTTAGGAAATGGTGCAAAGGTAACAATAGGAAATTAACCACAATTCCGACAAATATGTCAACATTTTTGAATTACAACCAGAATTTTCCAGTGGCCCTGTTGGCAGGGAGATTCTAAAAATTTTAATCTAACAAAATAACTTTCCCAAGCTTTCTGCTTAATCCCTAAGGACCATTCTTGAACTAAATTGTTCTCCAGATTTATATCACACATGGAACAGAAATGGCAGATGTCAAGGCTGGGTTCAGGAAAGGAAGAGGAACTAGGGGTTGCACTGGAAGCATTTGGATAATTTTGGATAATTTCAGAATAATTTCAAAATAAAACCAGCCCGTGCTTCAGATTATAGTAAGTCTTTGATTGCATAGATCAGGGGTGCTCAGAATGGTGATCGGGATCACCAGGGTGATCTTCGGGCCTCATCCTGGTGATCTTCAGGCCCCTGACCAGGTTTTTTTTTTACTGTTGGTCCTCTTCATGTGCCCCTGCACACTGCAAAGAAGTCCTCCGTCGTTGCTCCTCCCCACTCCCTGCTCGCGCGCCACCTCCAAAAGCTCCAGAGTCCAAGAGGCAGAATGGGCCCCCTCTTTTGGATTCCTCCTCCTCCCTCCGTCCTTCTCCAGCCACTCAGAGTCGTAGGAAACCAAAGGGGGCGGGCCTGGATGACGCGATGCATGGCTGGCCCCGTGCGCATGCGCAGAAGCGCCCATTCTGCCTCTCAGACTTCTCGTGAGCTCTTGGAGGCGTCACGCATGCTGGCGGCATGGAAATATAAGCAACGACAGAGGAGGAGGAGAAGGACGCTTTGGGGTCATTTCCTTACTTCATCTCAAAGGTCGGTCTTTTTACTTTGGGGTGGGTGTTTGATGTTTCTGTGTTTCTCTTTGTTTATTTTTTAATGTTTAAAAATTGCCTTTTAGCTCCAAAGCCTCTCTGCCTGCTTTGTTCATTGAGAAATATATGTTGGGGAATATGGAAATGTGGGAGAAACGGGGTGGTTCGATGTATTTTTGCATGCCCCTTTGTTTACCTTGCTGGGTATTAAATGGCCTTGCAGTTCAAAAGCCTCTCTTCTTACTCTCTGGCTGATAATATGTGTGGTAATATGGCAGTGTGGGAGAAATGGGGTGGTTGGATGTATTTTTATGCTCTGTTTTATATTGTTATTATTAAATTGAAATGTTGATGTTTTATAACTTCATTTTATGTAAACTGCCCCGAGCCTGCTGGAAGGAGCGGTACATAAAAATGAATAATAAATATAAATAAATAAATAAGAAAATAGTTATACGTTTTACATTTCTGGGTAGGTGATCTTTGGGACTTGGTTTTTTAATCAGTAGCTCCCATGCTGAAAAAGTGTGAGCACCCCTGGCATAGATCATGAAAAATGTTGGATCATCTTTAAAGAAATGGCTGTGCCACAGTGTTTGATTATCCTACTATACAACCTGTACTCAGTACTATAGGCTAGTGCCAAGGCAGAATATGGAGAAATTAAATGGTTTTCAGTTGGCACCAGGGTCAGACAAGGCTTCATCTTATCACCCTATTTTTTAATGTGTACACTGAACAAATCCTACTTAAAGCAGAATTAGACTCGAAGGAAGAAAGCATGAATATCGGAGGAATAAACTACAGGATATACAGATAACACCATACTACTAGCAGAAAATAGCAAAGACTTGTAACAATTACTGGATAATAATAATAAAAGCTTTATTTGTAACCCGCTCTATCTGAGGGGACTCGGGGCAGTTTCCAACAGAAAAATGGCAAACATTCAATGCCAAAGATGTACAATAACCAATAAACAACCCATCTAAAACCAATAAACAAAACAATATAAGAAGAAAGTGAAATAAAGTACAAAGTCAGATTTATAGTTGAAAATTAAGAAAACAAAAAACAATGGCCACAGATGAGTTACAGTTAAAGTTGGCTATGAAGACACTGAAATAGTGATTTCCATATTTGACTCATCCATTTATGAGAATTGAGGCTGCAGTCAAGAAATCAGAAAAAGACTCAAACTTGGAAGAGCAGCTGAGAGGAATTAGACAAGATCCTGAGGTATAAAGATATATAGTTAAATACTAAAATTAGGATTTACCATGCTATTGTATTTCCAGTTTCTCTATATTATTGTGAAAGCTATACAAAGAAGAAAGCTGATAGTAAGAAATCCCACTTTTTTGGAATGTGGTGCTGGAGAAGAGTTCTACAGATACTGTTGACTGCTAAAAAGACCAATAAATGGGTCCTAGAACAAGTCAGGCCTGGACTCTCCCTTGAAGCCAAGGCATCTAAACTGTTCTACTTAGAAGATATTATGAAAAGACATGTCTCACTAGAAAAGACAAATGTGCTTCATAAGGTAGAAAGCATTTCAGATAGATAGAGTCTACCAAGGAAGCCACAACCCTGAATCTGTAAACCTGAGCAGGGCTGTTGATGACATGGTGACTTGGAGGTCTTTCATGAATGGGGTTGCCATAAATCAAGGTCAACTTGATGGCAGTTAACAACAAAACATAAATCTGACTGAATCTTCCTCTGTGCAGCAGTTGCTGGTGACAGAAGTAAGAGGCTATTTCACCATTCTTCTGTCCTAAGGCATTTGGCATCTTGCCAAATAGTCTTAGATGTATAGGAGAAAATGAGAATGGCAGCCTTCCTTTTGTGTGTTTTTGTGTTTAGAAGGATAATTCAAAGAGTGCTATGCCAACTCTTTGTCATGGCCATGCCTGTTGGGATGCTGCAAATGCTGTCCATCAGCCCAAGCATAATGATAGCTGCCTTTCTTGGGCACATTGTCAGCCAGAGCCAAGTGGCAGACTGGGCCTCATAGTACAGCCTGTGTGCAAACACAGCTGGTAATGCCCAACATGGACTGATGACACCCTTGGCTTGAAGCCCTTGCTGATGTAGTGATCAGTAGGCATGAGAAAAAAGTTATGAAAATTAAATGATTCGGAAGAAATTCGTAAGAAATGCGACTTTTGAGTATTTCCGCATCTGGAACGCCAACCAGGAAGTGGACTTTCTTTATAGAACTTCGGGGGCCAGGAGTTTCTTAAGTATCGTAACTGGGGCACCCTCCTTCTCTCTCACCACCCTCCCGCCTCCCTTGCCAATAAGTATTATGGCAATGCAAGCCCTAAACTCGCTCCTCCTTTCGGCTGGAAGCCTGGAAAAATGTAAACAGAGAGGTTTACTCAGAAGTAAATCTGCAAAGGAAGTAAACAGAGAGGTTTACTCATGAGTAAATCTGCAAAGGAGGGCACTTTGGATGAAGTGCCCTCCTTTGTGGATTTACTTCTGAGTAAACCTCTCTGTTTACATGTTTCCAGGCTTCCTGCCCCTCCTGCCTGCCAGGATCTAAAGCATCAAAGAGTATTGGGGTAGTTGCACACAACACGTGAGAAACCAACCTAATGTATAATAGAATGAATGCTAACTTATAGAGTAAGTGCCTAATATTATAAGTAATCCAACTGGTCATATACCTACATTCCATGCACATGCAGTAATACAGCAGTAATAACAATGGGTATAAGAAGAGGTAAAATTCAAACCGAAATATTCTGACTGTGGTCCCTCCTCAAGCGGCGCAAACTGCAAACGGCTCTTCTCTATGAGCCTGGGAGGCAGCCTCTCCCGGGAAAAGCCAAAAGCACGGGCACAGCGTTTGCTGCCTGGGTGCACATACATATTCTTGGGGGGGGGGGGATTTGCTGCAGAATCCCGGGCTCATAGAGAAGAGCCCGTTTGCACCGCTTGAGGAGGGACCAGTCAGAATACTTCGGTTTGAATTTTACCTCTTCTTATACCCATTGTTATTACTGCTGTATTATTGCATGTGCATGGAATGTAGGTATATGACCAGTTGGATTACTTATAATATTTAGGCACTATAAGTTAGCATTCATTCTATTATACATTAGGTTGGTTTCTCACAGGATCTAAAGCGTGCCAAGCCTTGATGCGCTTTAGATCCTGGCAGGGGAGGAGGAGTGGACGGCTCTCTCTGCCTCTTCTGCCTGCCAGGATCTAAAGCCTTGAAGAGGCTTCATGACGGGCCAACTTCAGCCCTCCAGGTGTTTAGGACTTCAACTCCCACCATTCCTCACAGCCTCAGGCCTCTTCCTTTTCCTCTCAGCCTGGGCAAACTTGGGCCCTCACTCCCTCAGGATCGGGGTGAGAGAGAGACAGCGAGGAGCGAGGGGGGCCCTCCTCCTCCTTTTTTTGCTGCTTCCAAGAATAGAATACTCCCCTCCCTCCTTCCCTCCCTCCTTCCTATTTGGAGAGTCCCATCTAGAATTCAGTGTGATTTATTCAAGTTTTGGCCTACAACTCCCAGAAATCCCAGCCAATTTACCAGCTGTTAGGATTTCTGGGAGTTGTAGGCCAAAACCATCTGGAATGCGCATGCGCTGGCATATGAACTACTAACGAATTTCGTTAGTAATTACGTTACATTTTAGAAATTTTTGGAAATTTTTTTGTAAGTCTATTACTAATAAAAAAATCCCCCCCCCCCCCATTAGATTTTTGATTCCCTATTTTTGGGTTCTAAACCATGCCTAGTGATCAGTCATTTTACAAAGTAACACATGGTGATTCAAATTTGGTTGAAATTGCTAGGCTATTGATGTGAGTATATTTGCAGTACTGTATTGATTTTCTCCTTTTAGAAAAATTACCCTGGAAATATTTCTCTTAACACCCCCCACACACACACACATTTTCAAAACTGGGTTTCTGTGAGTTTTCTGGACTATTTGGCCAAGTTTCGGAAGCATTCTCTCCTGACGTTTCAGAACTTCAAGAATGTCAAGATTGCATATCATGGGCAGCTTTCAACTCATAAACCTTTTGACAGCTTGCAGTAACAATTTCTTTTAAAACACTTTGCCTGTTTATGGGCTGCTGTAGGCAATGTTGCCCACCTTAACATGTAGATTTTGAGATGAATGTTTGAGGAGTAGAGCCCAACACTGTGGGGCCAGACTTCCCGTCTTTTCTTTGTAAGGGCTGAAACTGTCTTGGAATATTTATTCCTTTTTGTGATGCATGCACATATTCATATCTCCAATAAAGCAGATTGCTGCAATGTTTTACATTTTTTCCAAGTTCCACCTATACCGTGGGAGCATATTGTAAACTCTTGGAACCAATGCTTTTCTTAAATCATGCACCATCTCTCCAAACTACAATGACAGTATCTGAGCCCCTGTTTTGTCTTTTTCATACTCTTGGTAGAAATGTTGAAAATCAAAGTACATATTTAATACAAAACGTGCAAGATGCATTTATAGTCATAGTGTTTAAAGGCACCAGGTAAATGAAGGTAGCTTGGAGCTATAAGGATGAACACTCTCTTTCACATTTAAGACTTGGCCAGGAGGCAATGCCAGCCTAATTTCTTCTTGGAAAAGAAAAGAGAACCTTTTCAAATATCATAAGCCTTGAAAAGGGGAAGGCATGTCAACAGCGCTGAGGGGCATGAAATAAGGGTTTACAGATCAACTAAACCTATACATTCAGCAAGGCCCTACTTATGGCTTCATACCATCTAACATCCATAGATGAAAAATGAGATGTATGTGGCCAAGCATTATCAGTGTGGTCAAGATGGCAAATTTATTAATGAGGAAAATGTATAAGGTAGGGGAGGCTGCCGCAGTTTGCTTTTGCCCCGAGTCCAATGGGAGCCTAGCAAATTCCATGCTGGAATAAATGCAGTTTGTTGTTTATTTGTTTAGTCACGTCCAACTTTGTGACCTCATGAAGCAGCCAATGCCAGAGCTCCCTGTTGGCCGTGGCCACCCCTAGTGCCTTCAAGATCAAGCCAGTCACTTCAAGGATAACATCCATCCATCATGCCCTTGGTCGGCCCCTCTTCCTTCCATTTTCCCCAGCATTCTCTTCTCCAAGTTTTCCTGTCTTCTCATTATGTGGCCAAAGTACCAAATCTTTGCCTCTAATACCCTTTCCTTCAGTGATCAGTCAGGCATTATTTGCTGGAGAATGGACTGGTTTGATCTTCTTGCGGTCCAAGGCACTCTCAGAATTTTCCTCCAAAAGTGTCTATTTTCCTTCAATCAACTTTCCTTATGGTCCAGCTTTCACATCCATAGGGTACTACGGGGAATATCATTGCTTTAACTATGCAGATCTTCATTGGCAGGGTGATGTCTCTACTCTTCACTGTTTTGTCGGGAGTGGTCATTGCTCTCCTCCCAAGAAGGAAAATATAATAATAATTTATTTATACCCTATCTCCATCTCCCCAATGGGATTCAGGGCAGCTAACATTAGGCCAAGCCCAACAAATTACAACAGAGCAAAACAATACAACAACAAAAACCATAAGATAATACATCAAATAAAAAACAATAAAATAAATCAAAAGAGATAATACAAAATAAACACAAGAGTATAAAATAAATAACAAAACATTGAACCAGGTGGGCAGGGCCAAATACAATGAATAGGATTGGATGAGGTGGATGAGTAGGGTAATGTATCTGATGGGATGTTCAGGTGGGACAAACAATGGGAAAGAGCAAGATTCTCTCCTCCCTGCTCTGTTAATTGAGTGAAAACAGCCTTTGCTGTTTGAGCTAGGTTTACCGCAACTAAAATAAGCTGAAGATAAGAATATGAAAGTGGGAGGAGAAGAAAGAAACTGGGACATTTTACAAGCAATTCAAAATGTGGGTTCGATACCCAAGGAGATTGCCAAGGAGATCACTCCAACCACACTGATGGCCTTCCAGGATATCTCTTTTGTATTGTGTGACTCTAGGAATGAATCAACCAAGACTAGGGATGAAGCAAAGTCTATTTAATCATGGACCACCATTTTATAAACAAAAAAAGTGCAAATTGCCTTGCTCTGCAGTGATTCACCTTCTAACAAATTGGATCTAGTTCACTGATTTTTGGCTCAATGCTGTGGAATCATGCTGTAGAACCATAGTTTAACAAGACCATTAGCTTTCTCTGTCAAATATGCTGCTGTGTTACCAAACTGCAGTTTCGATTATTCCATAGCATTGAGCCATGACAGTCTTTTTACAGTGTAGATGCACTCTGGGTCTGGTTTGACATTCACTAATTCACAAACTACCACTTTGAATAGCAGAGTTATAGAGAAGTAGAAGGAGCTAGAGTTGCATATTTAGAGATAAAGCTGGAATCATAAAAGCAAGGAATTGGAATCGTCTCCGCAGCTGAATGTTGGCTGTACAATATAAGACCCAAGTACAGCAACCTAGCTTTCTGCTGCATACTTTTGTGAGGAAGGGCATTTCTTAATCTGTTCAAACCATTTTATCCTTCATGGGAAAAATGTCCTTTAATAATTTACATACATTAATTTAAATGAGCACACATTTTAAATTGCCTACTTGCTAATCTTAGAGCAAAGAAGAACAATTAATTAGCCAAGTAAGGGGAAAAAAACAAATGATCTCAGGCCATTGGCCCAGTGTCAACCCAATTTGAAAGATTCCATGCAAAATAAAATTAGGGGACAGAAGCAGCCAATTCTTATGTCTTTATCTGTTCTTGAATAATTTTACCAGATGGATACTTCTAGACAAAGGCTTTCTTTTTCTGTTTTGGAAGGAATAACCATTAAATCCTAAACTGAGGCAATAATAGATGCTAAGAGATATAATGTTCCACTCAAAAAAAAAATTCCAGTGCTACAATTTTTTAAATGAGAAAACACACTCTATTGGTTTTCATTAAGAAAAGCCCCGAGGGACATCAGTGTGTTTTGACTAATTTTTCATTTATCAAATGTATGGTTCATTTATTCTTTAATGGTAAATAGGAATTTACTCCAAGCTTGCAATTCTGGTGAGTAGCATAAAAATAATTTGATAGATTACCTTGCACACAAGACTCACACATTGTACGTTAATTACACTTGATTTTGGTGAATCAAGATGAGAAATTAATTCTCTTATACTGTATTTGGTCTTACATTCATTTACTTGATAGGAAATCCCTTTCAATATCAACAAAGTTTATGTTAATTCTGCTTTCTTTAAACCTGGGAAAATATCTCAACATTAAATAAAAATTAGTAATTTATTGCATAGTGCTGCTATTCCATACCAGGATGAGCACCTTTGATACTGTATCTCTCTTTGTTTGCACTACTACATCAGTTTCTTGGACAAAATTACTACTCCACAACGACAATTGTGCTGCCATAGGTAGTGGATATATACCAGGATGAGCACCTCCAATATTGTCTCTTCATTTGCATAATTTCACTCATGTGACAATCTCTGGTCTTGGAGTTGTACTTCTGCATATGCTTGTGATGCTTCTTCCCTACACTTCCACTGTTCCAGATGTTTGGAGCAATTTTGTAATTTCAATTATGTAATCTAATATGGCACACTAACATGGTGGGGACTGGTACCATGTTTCTGCTGCTGCTGCTTCTGGTTCTGCTTCCTCCTCCTCCTCTTCTTTGGATAGTCTCCTGAGCTTATGCCTCATGAATCAGCACAGGTTTGTGACCCAGCATTGGAGTATATAATTAGGTAGGTCCAGAGTTACATATTCCAACCCCACCTCTTTCAGTCACAATTCCCCATATTGGCAGAGTAGAGCAGAAGAAGAGGTACAGCTGTATTCATCTGAATGTGATTACAGAGCTTTGCATAAATGTGCACCTTGATAAGACTGGATTTCTCATCACATGGAGATCTAAAATATATTTTGGGAATGCAGTAACATTTCCTTTTCAGATCCTCTTATTTAATGCAAGGAGATCAAAAGGGGAGCATGCTCAGCTGTACCATGCACATCTAGTAGCCTCTATTACATTTTCCCCTATACTTGGATCTTCCAGATGTTTTGGACTTAAGTTCCCAGAATCCCAAGCAAGTTTAACAAATAGTCATTAATTCTGGGGAGTGGCCTAAATTTTGGGGATTATGGCCCAATCACACATACACCAGAACAGGGCTATATGTATCTGACAGAGCTGTTTCTTTCCATGATACACCAATGATCCACTCTTAGACAGCCAACTGGTTGGATCTTCCTGGAACTTTCAGCTGCCTAGCCAAAAACAGAGTTTTCTATTAGTCGATTTTCAGGAGGCTCCGAAAATGGATCTGGGTACCTAACGAAATTTGGATCCCCCAAAAATATCGCCCTCCAGCAAAATCGCACAAGACTAATGATTAGGTCTTACTGTTTCCCTCCAATTTCCACTTTTCCTAACGAAATATCTGCCCTTTGTTCATTCAAGTAACATGGTCTTGCCAAGGTTGCTAAACATTGAGAAAATAATGCTTGTTACAATTAGCATTTTTAAAACAAGCAAGGCTTAATGCTGTTTCTCCCATCTTTAAAATCCCTCACTCAACCGTCAATGGTCTCTGCCTGCTGACTCTTCCACTAGAATTTATGTAATGGATTTGGAAGTTACCCTCCACATTATTTTTGAATACTATACCAAAAACAAACAAACAAAGGAGTTCTAGAGAAAATTAAACGTGAACTCTTCTAAAATGCCTAAATTGAGGCTATTATACTTCAGACATGTTTTTTGGCTTTACCATACTGCAAAATCACTGTTATTTGAAAATAATTCTACCAAATAATCAATGAATAGCTTAAACAAAAACGGGGAAAGTAAACAATCTTTGTATTTGGGACTGGGATAGATTCTAATAAATGTCTTCCACCAATTCTAACTTGGAGGGATGTCTAGAATATAGAGTCTTTATGCATTTTAGAAGTTATAACTAAATGCCTGTAGATGGTTGTTTGCCCCAGAGGCATTTGAATAGAGTGAAAAGTAGCTTTCAAATCAATAAATACCACATAGACATGTTTTACAATTCCAGCCATGAGCATGATCTTCAATTCAGTCTTCCAATTTTTCAAGACAAGATCTAACATAGACCTTCTTGGGTAGGTCTAAGAGGTCTGTAGTTTATATGATAATTTCTAGACTTGTTTGTATAAATTAGAACCACAATAGCGGTAGACCAGCTAGATGGTAAAATGCCTCCTATGCTAATGAAGAAAAATAATGATGTAAATATTGGCACCTACTAGTCAGAGAATATAATAAAAAGGCTGGGTGGAAGTCCATATCTAGGAACTTTTCCATTTTTAATTTTGAAATTAAGGACTTGGCTCTCTCCATGGAAATTCTTTCCCAATTATTTGTTAGACTTAGACTTATTGGCTGCCACTCTTTTGACACCAGTTCAGGTGTCAAAGGAGGAACTGGGGAGGTTGGGCTTTCTAAAGTGGCATTCCCATTCAGATTTAACAATAAAGTTCTGTAGAACAGGATTAAATCTCTTTTACAGCACTGAAAATGCATTTAGAAGTTGCCTGAACTTTTCTCCATAGGACTAAAGGCTAATTTCTTCCACTGTTCCTCACAATGGAACATATTTTTCCATTGACTAATCTTTTGTGCATTTCTTAAAATTGAGAGAGGATCTCAGAAGAACCACTTCTGCTTTTTCAGTTTACTGCTGAAATAATTTGTTACCCCTTTTAATTGGATATGTCTTTACCAGTGGTACCTTGTTTATAAAACAGGCCTAAGAGAATCTACTTCATAGTTTCTGTAACAGTATTGTTAATTCCGTACTGGACACTTGGGCTAGATTCTTCCTTAGTTGTACTAGATCTTCTGAATAGTTCTTTTGACATTATTTTAAAACTCTCTACATCTAAAGAGTTTCCCACAGCACTGTTGATCACAGCTGACCTCCAGTTAGAGTGCTCAAGGGCCAGGGCTTCCCAGTTCTCAGTATCTATGCCCCAGTTGTCAAGGTTAGCTTTAAGCCCATCTTTAAATCTCTTTTCCTGTCCACCATCATTCCATTTTCCATTCTTGAGTTGGGAGTATGGTTACTGCTTTGGGAGATGGTGATCGGACATTTGGACAATGTGGCCAGTTCAATTAACTTGATGGCGTAAGAGCATTGCTTTAATGCCGGTGGTCTTTGCTTCTTCCAGCACGCTGACATGTATCCACCTGTTTTCCCAAGAGACTTGTAGGATTTTTCAGAGGCAACGCTGATGGAATTGTTCTAGGAGTTGAGTGTGACGTCTGTAGACAGTCCACGTTTCATAGGTATATAACAGGGTTGGGAGGGCAATAGCTTTATAAACAAGCACCTTGATATTTCTATGGATGTCCCGATCTTCAAACACTCTCTGCTTCATTTGGAAAAACACTGCACTTGCAGAGCTCAGGAAGTGTTGTATTTCAATTTCCATGCTGACTTTTGTGGAGAGGTGGCTGCCAAGGTACCAGAAATGGTCTACATTTTTAAAATGTTATACAATTAAGTTGTATTTCCGGCATTGCAGAGTGATTGGCTGGTGCCTGCAGGAAGAACACTTTGGTTTTCTCAATGTTCAATGAGAGGTTCAATGTTTCTGCAAAGGTGTTTAGAGTGGCTTGTAGGACTTCTTCTGAATTTGCACAGACTATGTATCATCAGCATATTGGAGTTCTATAATAGATGTTGTTGTGCCCTTGGTTTTGCGTTTCAATCTGCTTGCCATCTGTTCGATAGATAATTTCCAGCTTCCCATCAACAAGTTGAAGTACCTTGATGAGACAACCTGATTGATTAGAAAATACAATAATGTTTGGTAAAGGTGAAGGCACTAGGACAAGAGGAAGACCAAGGATGCAACCAAGGAAGCCACAACCCTGGCTTTTCAAAACACAACAGTGCTGTCAATAACAGATTATCTTTGAAGCCTCTCAGTCATAGAGACATTAAATTTCAAACCTGACCTGATGGTGATTCACAACAAACTGATCATTTCTGTGGGCATCTCTCCCTAGGTTCCCTTCACCTCAGTGCCATTACTGCAGGTTTGACTTGTTTTTCAGGTTAGCTGAGGGCTCAAGAGGCAGAGCTTTTTATTTCTTTGATGTGTGTGGGGAGGAGTAAAGGATTACAGAAGCTTAAAATCCCATAAATATTTGCAAATCTTGATTTTGCCATTTTATATAAGGAGTACCATTTTACTAACTATTGTGTGTGTATGGGTGATACACCTCCCCCCATGTTACCAAGAAAACACCGACACAAGTAGTTGGAGTAAAATATGGCCACAACTCATTTATTGATAACAGGAACAAGGGTTGGCAGCCATGCATGGGTCCTGGATCAGGGGTCGGACAATTGTTGCTGTCCAAAGATACTTACATCCCTGGGTGCCACCGGCACATCGCCAGTTCCCGTAAGCTCAGCACCCCAGGAGGCCAGGCGTTATCCCTCCTTGCAACAAGGGTTGATACACCACCCCGATCCAGGGGCCATGCGACACGGCCACACAGAGTTGTGGCAAAATAAACACACAACAACAGCAAGATCAGCTAACAAAATACAGAGCAAGATGAACACCAAACATCAGCAAGATAAGCTAACAAATGCGAAGCAATGCTACATGCAGGGGGGGGTGGAAAAGCTGATGCAGGCCCAGTTCCTGCTGCTAGGCCTCTGGAAGCCTTAAGTATGCTGCTCAGGTGAAGAGAGGGCTGGCCCCAACTACGAGCCAGGCCAGGGCGGGGCCAGCCCCACCATTGGCCAGCTGGCTCTGGTGGCGGGGAAATCTCCCACCACCCAGGGGCTTCTGGGAGGAAGAAGCCCCCCTCCCGGTTCATGATGGCGGCGAGGACACCCAGCACCACAATCTGCTCAGCCCGGTAAGTCGGGCCAAGCCATTTGCGGGACTTCAGCAACCATGGATTTTAGTATCCAAGGGGGAGTGATAATCCACAACTCAAACCCTGGAGGATAATGAGGGCCCATTGTAAATTATAATTATAATCCATTCTTCATTCAATATGACTAAATTTGTTGGTATTCCACACTCATTAACAAATAACGCCTGACACAAACTTAATTATCGGTAGGACTGAAGACTGACAAGTTGGCGGTTTTAATCCGGAAAGAGTGTGGATGAGCTCCCTATGTCAGCTCCAGCTCCCTATGCAGGAACATGAGAGAAGCCTCCCACAAAGATGGTAAAACATCAAAACATCTGGGCATCCCCTGGAAACGTCCTTGCAGAAGCGACTTGCCGTTTCTCAAGTCACTCCTGACATGAAAAAAACCCCTTAATTATTATTAAATGTGTATTTATATGTAAAGGGTTAAATGTTCTCAAATAGACCTTTTTAATAAGACAGGAACTAAAAGAAACTAAACTGGCTATGATACTGGCATGATATTGACTATACCGCCATGATAGTAACAGTATGTGACATTTCATTTGTTTTCCTGTTGAGTACAATGCACTTAGGGGTTTGTCAACAAATTTCAGCAGCAAACCACAATGTCAGTATTTTCAAAAAGCGAGCGGTCTGCAGAGCAGGGGAGCTACGAAGAGGGTTTCAGGCCACATGTGACTTGTGAATCACACTTTATCCTGCCTTAGCACTACTCTAAATAAAAAGGCTGCAATTTATTAGGTGGCTGAACCTATCACACTTCAGGCATTCATGACTGCAATGGGCTACATTTCAAAGACCTGTTTAAAAAAGTTGATTGGTTAAGTAATGTACAAACATTGTTCTAGATTTTAAAGATACTAAAAATATCAATTAAATTAAAGATGTTATGTCATTATATCCCTTAAATGCTACAACACTGTCTGCATATGTGTGAGGTGCAAGGGACGCTCTTGCTACATGATACCACATTTTTTTGTTTCCTCCTTGCTTACATTTGTAGACTATTGGAAATCATTTAGAGGACTTTGCATCCAGAAGGCCAGTCAAATTTACAAATGAGAAACTATGATACTGCAAAGCACACTTTGGATTACATTTATCATAGCCAATGTTGTTTCCAGCAATACTTTTATAGACATGCTCCCTATATATATCTCTCTTTTAAAATAAGGAAGAGTGAATAATGGCTCAGGCAAGCCATAAATACATAATGCAACATCACCTTTGAACTTAGTAGCGTATGTCAGGGTCAAAGATTTTATGGGTTGTAATCATGATTTATGAAGCAAGTCTTTTGTGTGTTTATGTGTTCCAAGCCATTTTTGCTTGCGCCTTGGTTTCATCTAGGTTATTTAATTAAACAATTGTTCTTATTCACCAATCTCAAATACCTTGGAACAGGGTGAAGAATAGTAGTTATAAGATATGATTTCTTTTATGAAAGTTTATTTGTATAGGTCACACTTTACAAAGAAGGCAAGTCTATCTTTCTGGGGGTGTGGTTCTTATAAAAACGTAATGTAAACAAATAACAGGTTGTGCATGCATCTCCTATCCTGAGTTCCACAATTCAAAATACTCCAAAATTATGCCTCGTAGCATCTCTCAGATACGGCATTGTGTATTGCCAAAGGCTTTCATGACTGGAATCACTGTGTTGTTGTGAGTTTTTCAGGCTGTATGGCCATGTTCCAGAAGCATTATCTCCTGACATTTCTCCTGCATCTATGCTATAGATGCAGACGAAGGATCAGGAGAGAATACTTCTGGAACATGGCCATAGAGCCCGGAAAACTCACAACAGCACTTTGCATTGTGTATTTGCAAATATTACAACCCCCTTCCAAATCTGAAATCAAAAACACTTTTGATTGCAAGCATTTTGGATAAGAGATACTCAACCTGTATTACTACAACAAATGGATTAAAATTTTGTGCAGGGCTTACCTTCATGCCATGCCACATACCAGTTAATCTTAATAAGAGCCCTTTGTGTTGTTAGCTGGCTCGGTAAAGGGCTCATTAATACTCTGATCCAGAAATCCCTGCCCAGAATCTCTTCCCCATTCATTTCAATGGAGAAAGCCAATCCACTTGGCTTGCTCTGAAAAGTGAGCTTTGACTGATGAGAGTTGAATGTGTACCATGGATCCCTTCCAAGAATAATACTGTTTGAATTTAAATGACTTCAGTCAATGAGTGTTGCTTTGATGGCATAATCTGATATTGGCATTGGTTTATTTTAGACAATGCCTTATGATGACTTGGCTTTGTTCCCTTGTTAGAACAGCTTGTCATTTAAGAAGCCTGAAGGAATTATATTGATGGAAAATTGCGGAAAACTCCGAAGGCCTGCTTCCAAAGTCAGCTGTGTAGAAGTATTGTTTTGATACAGGTGGGATAGATTAACAAGTGTGCAAAAACAATAAAATAAAATAATAAATTAATTAATCTTCACTTCTCAAAGACCTGTGTAGCAGTGTCAGCCAAGCAACCCATGGATTAATTCACCTTAACACAGAATAGCAAATAAAAGTAAGATGGGGCCCATTATGTGCTGTAATGTTGCTGAAGGTTTCTATGTTCTTTGTCCAAGACTGGTTCTATCCTTTGTTCACCTGGGATTAAATACAATGTAGTGCCATTCTTTTTTTTATATACACAGGAGCCAACCATGCTGATAGCTAAAGGGATATAAAGCAAGCTGTGTCTTTATGTGCCGTGCGCACACCTTAGGCCTCCAATTTGTAGTTGACGTTTGGAGCAGCCATCTGACTGCCTAATGATAGTGCCAGCCTTGCATACATCATATAGGAACTCTTGGTGTTATTTCTTGTATTAGTCATGCAAGTGGATAATAGTAATAATAATTATTATTAACAACAACAACAATAATCAGTGGTTGAATCTCATCTGGCAGGTCATTCCTGATGAACAAGTCCTCCAGGGGCCTACTTTTTTCCCTAATGCAGGAAAAAAACCCAGTTAACCCAGTTTTACCACATATTAGGAGAAATCAAGGATGATTCTCTAGTTCAGGGGTGCTCACACTTTTTCAGCATGCGAGCTACTTATAAAACAGCCAAGTCAAAATGATCTACCTACCCACTACAATAATGTAAAACATATAACTATTTCCAAATTTATTAAGGATTCTTTGTATGTATGGCCATCCAGCCATAATAATAATATTATAATAATAATAATCACCTCTAGTCCAAGGACCTTCTGCCTTCATGCAGCAAAATCACAATCAAAGCACCTCAGACAGATGGCCACCCAGCCTCTGTTTAAAAGCCTCCAAAGAAGGAGCCTCCACCACACTCTGAGGCAGAGAGTTCCACTGCTGAACAGCTCTCACAGGAAGTTTTTCCTCATGTTCAGGGGGAATCTCCTTTCTTGTAGTTCGAAGCAATTGATTTTGTCATTTGGGAGTTGTAGTTGCTGGGATTTCTAGTTAACCCACAATCAAAGAGCACCCTGAACTCCACCAATGATGGAATTTAACCAAACTTGGCACACTGAACTCTCATGAGACCAACAGAAAGTACTGAAAGGGTTTGCTGGGCATTGACCTTGAGTTTGGGAGTTGTAGTTCTCCTACATCCAGAGAGCACTGTGGACTCAAATAATGATGGATCTGGACCAAACTTGGCATGAATCCTCAATATGCCCAAATGTGAACACTGGGGAAATTTGGAGAAAATAGACTGAAATATTTGTGGGTTGGAGTTGCTGGGATGTATAGTTCGTTTACCTTGCGGAGCACAGTCATGCTGTGCCGGCTGGCAGTGAGTAGAGCGCCCAGGAAGCGCAAAGCCGCTTGCCGCCCAGGCCCAATCCTCTTACCTGCAAACAATGGAAGCAGGCGAGGGGAGAAGTAGGAGGGCAGAGGGAAGGAGGGGGTGCCGCCATGAGAGAAGGAGCACCAGACAGCCATGCCCCTCTCGTTCCCACCAAAAGGTAGGGAAAATAGGCACGCGTGATGTCACGGCGGAGGCGTGACGTCACGCGTGCCCTTTTTCCTACTCTTTTGGCGGGAACGAGAAGGGCGTGGCTGGCTGGCACTCCTTCTCTCACCCCCTCCTCCCTCCGCACTGCTCGGTCGGGCTTCCAAACAAGGGCTCTAACCTATGAGTTTCAATGGTCTATGTCAGGGCTGCTCATTAGGTCAATCGCGATCGGTTCCTCCTCCAGGCTATGCGATCGACCAGTTCCAGCTCCGTGATCGACAAGTTGATTGCGATCAACCTAATGAGCAGCCCTGCTCTAGTTTCACCAAAATGTCACAGTGGCCCCACTCTCTACATTTACTGTGGATAGCTTGACAGCTCTAATTTGGGCCACTGTCCACAGAGGTCAGCACTGCCTCTTGTTTTCCCCTGAGTTCTACAGAGCAGATAAAAGTGGATGGATTGGGTCAGTGTCACCCTCCCATCATCACAGCCTCAGGGAGCTTATGGTCATCACTGAGCATCTTTGCTGACATCAGCAAAAGTATGAATGACAGCCAGGAGCTCTCTGCAGCTCCATTGTGTCCAGGAGTGGTGACAGTGGATGGCCAAAATAAGGCAACCATCTAGTACAGCCAGACTAATTTAGGCCTAGCTGAGTGGCATGGGCTTCATCTTGCCTACTGCAGTAGGACAGAGATAGGTAGTGTAGCTGCCCCCAGAGCCAGGCTGGAGTATGCTGCTCTGGACCAGCCTCAGATTAAGCGACTTGTGTATATGAGCACTGGGTGACGGTTGCTGATAAAATTGTTTTAAAAAATGGAATGGACAAGCAGTTTGGAGTTGAGCAAATGGCACATAGGAAATTGGAAGACTCCATGAGACCAGCACTGCTGAGGCTTATAATTTTTTATAGGTGTAGCTGAGTTCTAGAAGGGCTGTTGAAGCTGGTCTGAAGTCAACTGCCTTAACCAAGGGCTGCTGAAAATAGCTTAGTACTACATTAAACCCAGCCTACCTTCAAAAGAGTATAATAATGGATGTGATTTGGATTTGGTATAACTTGGCTCTTTAATAATACCAGAAAAAAAGCTTTTGGAGACTTCTTGTTTTGACCAGAAATAATAGTGCGGGGATCCTGGAAGTCCTGGTTTTTTCTTCAATAATGGCTGTAAGCTGAATTCAAAATACAGAAGTAGTTTGCACTCAACTCAGGAGGGAATTGGACAGGAAAGAAGGGGTGGAATCAGGGCCGTAGCCAGGATTTTGATTTGGGGGCTGAGTTTGGGTCGTATTGGGGGGGCTGAGACTGGGTGGAAGAGGGTCTACCCTAGCAAACCTTTTGTATTGTTATCCCAATAACGCCATGAATGTGGGATATAATGAGCATGGAGATCAGATCATGATATGAATAAACATAACAGTTTAAATAATGTACCAGTAAGACCTTTTCGCGGACCACCCTGAGAATTTCGGGGCTGAAGCCCCCTTAGCCCCCCCTGGCTACATGCCTGGGTGGAATATTACCTTTCTTGGTTGGTTCAAGCAAAAGCAAACTGCTGTAGTTTCACCTAACTTCTGTCTTCTTTCTCATTAATAACTTTGTCATCTTTACTACATTTCGATGTTGTTTGGACACATATGCCCCGTGTTTCACCTGTGAATTGTTGAAGGGTAAGGGTATCCTTCTTAACCTGTAGAAAGGGAACTTGGGAATTTCTGGTGCCTGTTTTTCATTCTCCACCCTCCCCAAAGAGAAGAGTGCCAAAATCAATATATTGTACGTATATACATGCTGAGAAAAAAATGAGACATAGGATCAAAATGTGCATTAAGGAGTTCAATATTCTGGTATAGCCAGGACCCTTTACTACAGATAGACACCTCTGTATATGAGATAGTATGAAGCAATGCAGCATAAATCATGTGTGAGAGTATACCTGGTTAGTGGCACAGAGCAGAAATGAAAAGAATAAGTTTTGACTCGGACACCCATATTCTGGCCTGAGGCAATTGTGGCAGATGTAGCATTGGTTTTAATAAACCACAGGTCCCTGTTGTCTGTGTTGTTATATAAGGAAAGTAATAATAAGAGTCTCTAAGAGGGAAAACATCCATCAAAGGCTGAAAAATCTCTGACATAATTTAGAAGAAAATAAAATAAAGAAGCTACCGTAGTTTAATTTTGAAAGAGGCGCTCATAAAGAAAACCTTAGTGGATGTAATGAAACATCATTTTGGCAGAGGATTTTTTTTAAATGAAGCTATATTTTGAGAACTGAGGATTGTTGAGAAAGGGTTCTTGTAATTATGAAGGCATATCACAATATAAGGACAGCAAGGAGAGTTTACAAGGCATTCATAAGGAGATATTTGCTCCAAAGCATTGCATAGAATAAACTTACACTAGTTTTATTTTTAGCAAATGGGTTGTGTTATGTTTATGACTCCTTTAAAAAAAACTCAACAAACAAGTGACCTTTTGTATTATACCATGATTTGGGTGGTCCACACTCAAATGTATACATATTTGTCCCTTGAATAAATAAATAACTAGAGGTAGAGAAGCATATGGCAGAATCATATTACATTCTAAATATAGAATACAAGAACCTCCCTGCCATATGTAGCATTCTGAGGATCAACACATCCAAGATTTTGTTTACTGCAGTCCTGCAACATTAAGTAGTCTAAGTCTCACTGACATCCATGAGAACAAGTTAAGTACATGCTCAAATATATGAAATGGAACTTCTCTGCACTTATCTCTGGCTGGGTCATATCCTTTGAAAAGGAGTAAATGCAATGAGCTGCTGATTTCTATTTCTATTACTCTTGTAAGAAATTCGTTGTCCTTGTCATTCACATATTATTTGCTTTATTATTGATTAAAGTAGTGGCAGATTGTCCTGTATCATCAAATCTTGGAGAGATGTGCAAATAAATATAAATGGATGACAACAATTTAAATGAATGGAGATTATTTAAATATACTAAAAAAATAGCAAAGAAATTAACAAGTTAAAATAAGTTAAAGAGGTCAAATATCTCAAACATGTCAACAAGTTAAAATGTGCAAAAGAGGTCACAGTAATTAAAAACACTGTGCACAAGCATTTGGGGGTAAATCAGTTAGTCCCAAAGGCTTTAGTAAACAAATAGTAAAGAGAAAATGGTAAACTGTTGTCTTTCTTTATTGAAAAAAAACATGTTTAAACAGATAATCATTATTCATTGTAAACATGCATTATCATAAACATTTTTCTATATTTTCTATTCCTATTCTTTACAGATTCATTCTTATTTCTTTTCATTTATTATTTTCTCCCAACTCCTCCCACCCCCCTTCCCTACCACCCCCACCACCACTTTCCTCTCTATATCTTTATTTTTAACCACGAACCCAACTTTTGAAGTCTTTGTGCAATATCTGTGTTGGCTTCACCTTCTTCTACCCATTTTATATATGTTGCCCATTTCTCTTTAATTACTTCTGTTTTGTCCTCCTGTGAGTCTTCTTGGGTTGTACAAGCGATAATATCTGATTGGACTTATTCAAATAGATAGTTATCTCAATTTTCCAAATTCCACTGTTGTCCATAATAGTAAATTTAGGTTAGATTGTTGTAATTCCCTTGAATTTCCTGGGAGACCGTTTGGGGAGTTTCCTGCCATTTGTCCCATTTGGAAGAACCTACTAGCAACAGATCACTTTGGTTGTATTGTTTTCCTAATGTCAGAGGAAAGTACATGGAGAGCATAACTAGGGAAGTGATGTTGTGATCATGTCCTGCTCTTTGGTTTCCACAGACATGTCAGTCTATGGGGACAGAATCCTTGACTACATCAGCCATTTCTCAGTTCTTGTGTTTGTTCCCATTTCTTCAAGGAACTAGTGTTGTTTTCCTGCAGTATTTAATTTATTCCCCCTTCTCTCAAGCAATTGCTACAGAGTAATGTGCAATGTGTCTCAGATATCTTTGTTTATCTTTTAAAGGCCACTTCATTTATTGCATTTTCCCCTACTTACCTTTTAAGCACTTGCCAGATGTAGTTGCAAGATTCACCTTTTGGTTTATAACTCATGTATCCCACTGTAATAGCTGACCTTTCCAGCATTGCAGAAACCCTCTGCTTTGCCCATTTTCCTCAATGCTTTTTAAATGATGAGAGCAGAGTAATATAACTATGGAATCAAATTACAAAAAGGCCTTTTCTATGCCAGTGTATGCTAACTCTGCCATAAGCCACTATGGGAACGTAACTGAACAATAGAAAGTCAGTGCAGTGTATGGTTTCATTGTTGGACTAGGACGGTAGGAGACCAGGGTTCGAACCCCTGCTCAGCCATAGAAATTCACTGGGTGAACTTGAGCAAGCAATATTATCTGTGCTTCTGAGAAAGGCAATGGCAAACCCTTCTGAATAAATCTAGCCGAGAAAAGTCCACCTTGTTTGGAAATTCAACAATGTTTAGCATTGAAGAGTGAAGAATGTCTAACGGTGGGCAGATAGTTTGAGTGACCTGGGGTGTTTCCCTCTAAGTCTGTCTATCCTTCCTTAACCCTCTTTGATCTAAACTGATACTCTTAGGGATGTTTCTCCACCACTTCTTCCATGAGTCCTGTCATGACCTTCCAAAGTGTAGCTATGTCATTGTCGCCCCCTTGGGCCCTTGGCACTTGACCTCCCCGGACAAAGCACAAGGCAGCTGAGGTACAACAAGCTTTATTGATTATAAGGTAGTGCGGTGAAGCTACGTTCAAATCAACCGGCTGGACAGGGTGGACCCTCTCTTAAAGATCCCACCGCTGCCGCCAATATGTGACCACTCCACTTCTTGACCGGCCTCAGACTGGACAATCTTTCTATGTCCACACTGCTGACCTCCAATCCAAGGAAACCTCGAAGTTACCTCAGCAACTTCACGTTTATTGGCAGGGTACTGTCTCACCCCTTCACCATTTAACTGACTGGAGTTTTAAAACTTTTCAGTGACCACTTGACCACGCTGCCACCATTTATCCGGCTGACCACTGACTTTGAGGGCCACCACCAATAAAAGAATCAGGAGAGGTGTTTTCCTGTTAAGATGCAAACAATTTATTTTGACACAAATGGGTACAATCTTGGTTGGTTTCAAACTTCCTTAGAGGCACAACTTTTTCTGTTACATAACACAATGGGGACCTATTATAGGGTTTCCACTAAACCTCTATAAACCCCTGCAACTTTAACTAGGGTCTCTATACCCTTTAACTGGACTGCTCACTAGCAGACCTTAAGACACACACTAACACTGGACCGTTCTCTTTCAGTCCTTAGGACACTCTCAACTAGAACATAACTCCTCCCCCTCTCATTTGGCAGTTGGCTTCCCGCTCTTTTCCAACTGTAGAATTCAAACCTGAACATTCTACTAGCCTCTAGCCCTGGTTGCCATGGCGACAGCTCTTCTAAGCTTCTGCCATGCCTCCCTTCTGTTTCACCCACAGAAACAAACCATAGAACATTCAAAACAACATACATTTTAACACATGTCACACAACATTTACACACAAATAATCAACATCATTACAGGTAGCAAGGTAAGTATAGAGTCCAGGAAGCCTTCAGTATGCAGCCTCCGATTAGCAGCAATTACTGGAATCAGCAGGGCTTGAGAATCCGCAACAGCAGGATCTCAAGAGGAGGAAATTCAGGAACAAATGCGGGATGCGATAGATAGTCTCTGAGCCCCCAACCGGCGCAAGAAGGCTAGGCGGCTTGAGGTACTGCAGGCAGGGTCAATGCAAAAGTATCACGGCTTCTCCACAGGATTTGACGAAAAGCAGGAACAAGGCTTGATGCTGGAACGAGGCAGCCGAGGAAGGCTGGCTGGCAGGATCTTGGTAGCTGGCCGAGGGGCCCGGTTCACAGTAGCATCATGGCAATAGCAGTCGTTGGTACGAGATACTGGTGTGCAGTAGCCCACAGCTTTTATAGGATTTCTCTCTATAGCTCCTGGTGCGTCAAACATCAAAACGGGTGATGGATGGGCCTCGGGTTGTTTTGAGAACCTCAGCCCTGAAGAATGCAGCGCCTCGTTAGTGCGCGCCACCTGGGCTAGGGAGTTGCGCTTGGTGCTCCGAGTACCTGCTTCTGCTATCAGCCTGGTGGGCCTAGCCTGGCCTTGACATGCCTTTACTATAGCATCTTCCCTGGGAGGCACAGAAGAACAGCAAAGAGGCCCACAGCAGGGCCCGGGAGTTAACCCAGCTGTGCTGGAAAGTTTCTGGGAGCCAGGCGGGCAAAAGGCAGACCCTAGCAAAAACGCCGCCTGAAGCCCTTGGGGTGCGACAGTCATGAAAAGATCATTGCAGATTTGATAAATATGAATTTAATATGATGTGTGGGAATGAATGGAAGAGTGGGAGGATGTGTGGCTGGAGTTAATAATTTTGGAAGCACCAGTATAATATTAAGGCCTGCAATGACTAACTACCTGCTTGCTGGACTGTAATTAAAAGTAAGCTGTGATAAGAACTGCGACAGTGATAACAGAAATGTTTGCAACATTCCTTATGTTAAGAAGGAAGTCAACACAAGCCTTGTGTTTGTCAACACCAATCAAGAAGAGTCAACATCTGGCCAGGAAACTGAGATGGAGCCAGGATGGAAGATGTCTATCATTCATTTATAACTTTGGGACTACATCAACAGAATATTCCAGTAAAAGACTCAGTCTAATAATACTCAAAGTGTGGCAGACCTGAGAAATCGTTTCCACCCACCTCTCTGCTCCATGGGAAGGATGAAGATGTTGTATTCGGAGAATGTCAGATATGCTATGGGAAAGCATGATTCTGTCCACTTTGGGGCTTCTTTCTCAAGGGAAGAGGAAGAAGTGTCTTAGATTTTGTGCAAGGAGTCAGGGTCTACTGTATGTAACACAGAGATCTGGTCCTTGGCATTGTGCTTATGGAAAGGATGCATTTTGGAGTTTTGAAGTTATTGCATTATGGAAGTTTTGGAACTGTGCAGTGGAAAGGCTACAGGAAAGCTGTGTCTGGCCTAGCAGGTGCTTCTCCAAGGAGGGAGAAAATGATATAATAATAACAATACTGTTTATTTCTATTTTGCTCTTCTCACCCTGAAGGGGACTCAGTGCGGATTACAATACACATACGACAGACAATCCCTGTCAGAAGACATACAGTTTTACACATAGACAGTACAGTGCAGTTTTTAGAAGGATTTCTTCTTTCCTGGCTGCGTCATACAGGGTGTGTCACAGGATGTGGATGCTCCATTACGACATCATTGTTGTTATGTCCTTGCGTCATTGCACCTTTATGTCACAAGGGGGTGCTGTTGTTCCATCCTCATGACGGGAGCCTCTGCTTCCACCACTTCCACATCTCCCTTCTGTAAAAATCCTTCCCCACTTTTCTGTGGTCCCCAAATTGTTGTTTTATACACAGCTGGGCTGTTGAACTGCTTGGGTGGGCAGTGGACAGGACTCATCCAAGCCAGCACGGGGATTCGAACTAGCAACCTTCCGATTGCAAGCACAGCTGTGTTACCACTGTGCTATCTCCCCAATAATATTTGGGTGTGTGAAGATAAATGTGTGTACATGTGGTGTGAATGTTGAGTCAAAATATAATTCCCCTTTGTCTGTTTGTTAGTCCAATGTAACTATAAGCTGTTGTACATCCAATGTAGTTGCATAGAATCTGTATGTCTGTATGTCCAATGTCATTCTTTGTTTAAATGTTTTCCTGTCATCTGATGTACCCTCTCACACTGGAAACTGCAATAGGAAAAACCTATGTTTTAAAGTTATTTTTTTATTTATGTATTTACTAGCTGTACTCGTGCACGCGTTGCTGTGCCATGTCTCTCTCCCTCCCTCTCTCTCTATCTCTCTGTGTGTCTCTCTCTCTGCCTATCTCTCTCTCTATTTCTCTCTGTCTCTCTCTGTCTCTCTATTTCTCTCTCTCTATCTCTCTCTCACTCTGTCTCTCTGTCTCTCTCTCTATCTCTCTGTCTTTCTCTGTCTCTCTCACTCACTCTCTCTCTGTCTCTCTGTCTCTCTGTTTCTCTCTCTCACTCTCTCTCTCTATTTCTCTCTCTCTCTCTGTCTGTATCTCTCTTTCTCTATCTCTCTCACTCTCTCTCTCTTTCTCTCTCTTCCTCCCTCCCCCGGTGCCCCCCCCCACCGTTCCGGATCGCGGCGGCGGAAGGAGAAGCGGAGGAGGAGGAAGGGAGGCGGCTCTGCCTCCCTGCCCGGGCCGCTCCCTCCCTCACTGGTGCCCCCCCCGTTCCGGATCGCGGCGATGGGGCGCCGGGGAGGAGAAGCGGAGGAGGAGGAAGGGAGGCGGCTCTGCCTCCCTGCCCAGGCCCCTCCCTCCCCTGCGCCCTTGCCACTGTTCCTGAGGAGGAGGAGGTGAGGGTGAGTGTTGGCTGCCATGTGCGAACGTTCTAAACGTTCGTGTTGGCAGCGGAGAGGCCGGGATGGGAGTTCCGTTGCCCATTTTTGGGGGCTGGTGTTTGGGGGTGTTGCGAGGTACCTAGGGCCGATGTTTTTGGCTCTGTAGGTACCTTGTGGTATGGTTCATTGTGTTGCCGAGTTTCGTGCTTCTGAGATCTATAGTTTAGCTGTCTATTTGCCGGGTACCACGGCGTGAAGAAAAAAAATAGATTACTTCAATTTGTATACCGCCACTCCCAAAGGCTCAGGCGGTTTACATAAAAATGCAGCAACCGTTCAACAATAAACAAGGTTAAAATGTTTCCATTAGCAAGGTTCAAAAGCCTGCTTAAACAGATGGGTTTTGCAAGCGCTACGGAAGGCCAACAGATCTTGCAGTGCTCGGACCTCGAAAGGCAGGGCATTACACAGTGTGGGGGCAATGATTGTAAAAGCCCTTCGTCTAGTTGAATAGTCATTCATGACAGCTAGGTTAGATAAGCACCCTGGATTACTTTCCTATTTTAGAGTGGAGTTCCTACAATGAAGCTTAGTTTCTCTCTCCAAGCCAATGGTGTGCTTGCTCCTTAAATCGAGATCTCTAACTGTTACATATACTCTAACATACCTCATGGTTTCCACAAGTCAGGCATGACTTGAAGGCACACAACAACAAATGGTATAAAAAGTGTAGCTACAGTGGAAACTCCTAGTGGTGCAGTGGGTTAAACTGCTGCCTTGCTGAACTTGCTGACTGAAAGGTTGCAAGTTCGAATCTGGGGAGTGAGGTGGGCTTCTGCTGTTAGCCTCAGCTTCTGCCAACTAGCAGTTCGTAAACATGCAATGTGAGTAGATCAATAGGTTCTGCTCCACCGGGAAGGTAATGGCACTCCATGGGATCATGCTGGCCACATGACCTTGGAGGCATCTACAGACAATGCCAGCTCTTCAGCTTAGAAATGGAGAGGAGCACCATCCCCCAGAGGTGGACAGAACTAGACTGAATGTCAAGGGGAAACCTTCTTTACTGTGGAAGGAGATGGGACAGAAACTGGGGCCTTTCCACCAGTCCTGCTAAACACCACCTCTATGAAATTCTTCCTGGCAACTAGCCCAGCCTTGTTGAAAGACTATGTTTTTCCTTCTTTCTTCCCCATCTACGTTCCCATTTATGTCATGACTTTTTATATTGTAAATTAGTAGAAACAGACTGTTCCCACACCATGCATTTCCTTTTTTGACTGAGGGGTGATAATAATGTTGTTATAAGTTGTTAAAGCAATAAAAATATTTAGAACAAAGAAAAAATGAAGGAAATGAAAGGCAAAAGTTACATCTAGATCTTTTTCTTTAGACCTGTGATGGAGTTTCCTTTTCTGGAGGTTTTTGAACAGAGGCTGGGTGGCCATCTGTCAGGAGTGCTTTGGTTGTGTGTTCTTGCATGAACTAGATTATTTCTGATTTTTTAATCTATGGATGCATAATTCATACATCCAAACTTAGATTGGGGGGGGTAGTACATCTCAGTTCATTCTCTGAGGTGGGAGGAAGTCATCCTATTTTTCAGGCATTCATCACTATTTCATACAAAAACTGGAAGTGGGTTTGCACTAGTTACGGCAATTTAAACACACTTTATCTTCTATGGCTCTTGCCTAGGAATTTGTAGTTTACTGAGGAGCTTAGACCCTTCTCTAGATACCTCTAGGTAAAGGTAAAGGTTTCCCCTGACATTTAAGTCCAGTAGTGTCCGACTCTGGGGGTTGGGGCTCAGAAGAACCAGTTTTGTCCACAGACACCTGCATGGTCTTGTGGCTAGCATGACTGCATGGAGCTCCGTTATCTTCCTGCAGAAGCGATAACTATCAATCTACTCACATTTGCATGTTTTCACTGATAAATTATTAGTCCAAACTACCAATTGCAAACTGTCATATGGGTGTTCTTCTCCAGACAGTTTCTAAAAGAAGGGCTGCTTTAGCTGGAGATCCTGCACTGAGCAGGGGGTTAGACTCAATGGTCCATGAGGCCCTGTCCAACTCTGTGATTATAAGTCTTGTAGCTGAAGTGGTATTGAACTGCTATAATAATTTGGCATAGATAACGTTTCTTGTTTGTTAGCTTTCCCCATTCAGATGTGGAGAATCAATTGGCAGTGAGTTAGGGATTGAGAAGAAGAGGGCTTTCGTTAGTAGTCAGAACAACGGAGTCTTCTCTGAGAAGTCTTTTCAAAGGGAGCATTGCAGATACCCTGCAAGAAAAGTAATCGGTGTCTATCTTTAGCTTATATCATCAGAGTCACTTAACCCCAGTGGCAGATGGTGGCTTCTGTGCCATTGGGGAGCAGTGAATCTGTTTTATCTGAACTTTCAAACAGCTATCCAATATGGTACATCCTGCCCCTGAAATAGGCACAGCACTGGACAGTTCCTTTAGAATTCATATTTTAAAAGTTCATTTTCATTCCTCTCATTAATGCGGGCGCCATCAGGTATGTACCATAGTTGAACCCCTTCATGGGCGATTCCAGAATTCTTTAAGAGAGTTTTATACAAACTTTTGGTAAGAACAGCCTCACAATAGATGTATGCATTTTTCATACCCTCAAAAATGGATATGACAATCAAACGGGTTTGAATTTCAAATGACAAGATGTAATTTTTTTTCCGGTTCCAGAGTGACTTGAGAAACTGCAAGTCACTTCTAGTGTGAGAGAATTGGCCGTCTGCAAGGACATTGCCCAGGGGATGCCTGGATGTTTTACCATCCCGTGGGAAGTTTCTCTCATGTCCCCGCATGCGGAGCTGGAGCTGACAGATGGGAGCTCACCCTGTCCCCAGATTTGAACTGCTAAACTTTTGGTCAGCAGTCTTGCCAGCACAAGGGTTTAACCCATTGCACCACTGGGGGCTCCAATATGTTAATAATAATAATACATTTTATTTATATTCCGCCCTTCTCCCCTAAAGGACTCAGAGTGGATTACAGCATTTACATACATAGGCAAACATTCAATGCCTTTTACAATAATATATAAATGAGACACATAAACACAAACAAAGGCAGAGGCTTCTCCTTTCCATGTATGGTTTCTGCAGGGCGCAAGGCCATACCCAGGATTTTGATTCGGGGCTGAGTTTGATTGGGGGGCTGAGAGAGGGTCTACCCTAGAAAATCTTTTGTATTGTTATCCTAATACCCCCATGCATATGGGATATATTGAGCATGGTGATCAGATTATGATATGAATACACATAACAGTTTAAATAATGTACCAGTAAGGCCTTCTCGCGGACCACCCTGAGAATTTGGGGGAGGGCCTTCAGGCCCCCAGTTGCCCCCTGGGTACATGCCTAGCAGGGGGTGCTTCATCTCTGGCTCTGGGGAAGTGCTCTCCTCCATTTTTCAAGCCGAGGAGCTTGCATTGTCATCTCCTGATTGTGTGGCTGACAAGATTGCTTGGAGTGTCTCTGCTTTTTCCCACCAAAGTTGTACCTCTTTATCTCTTACATGTTTTTGAACTGGTAGATTGGCAGGAACTGGAACTGACGGACGGGAGCTCGCCCTGTCTCACAGATCGAACTGCTGATCTTCAACCCATCGCACCACCGTGACAATTTCCAATGACAAGACATATGCTACATCTAGAACAAGTTTAATTGCTCAAGGAAATATTTTAGGAAAGGATATCTATGTAGTTTAAGTAATATTTGCTCTCATTGGCAACATCCTTCTGGAATTTCAAACAGAAACTCTAACTCTGAGACCTTCTATGTGTAAAACATGTCTTCTTCCATTGAGCTCCAGCCCTTTTCTAAAAACAAAGAAACAGAGGAAATCTTGCTGTCAAGTTTAACCAAAGACCAGGCTTGCTTCATTGTATCATAGCATGTAAATTAAGTTTACCCATGGACGTGCCTTTTGTCAGTTTAATATTGTCAGAATGGCAACTGTCATCTTCTGGGCCCAAAGGAAGAGCCAATTTTGGCTGCATATCTTTCTAATTTCATCTGTCCATGTGAACTGATGCTGCTGAAAAACAGATTCCAGATTGTATTTCTGGCCATAAGGTCCCCAATGTCTTTTAAATGGGGGCCACATCTGCCTTTCCCAAGCATGGAGGGTTTCTGCAGCGGAGCACTGTGGTCTGGTAAAGTTAATATATGAATTTCCCCAAAGAATAGTTGTTGTCTTTAATTAACTTTTTTCCCCACAGGTCTGTGTTAACACATTATACAATATTTGGCCAATTCCTTAGCTTGTCTTCCCACTCCTGTGGTGCACTTATTGGTTCTCACTCCCAAGGGGAATACAGTGAGCACAGAGAAGCAGGAGGCATTAAATAAAATGGAATTAATACTTTCCTTTTCCTTCCTCTTTCTTCTCCTTTGTGTGAAAATATTCCCTCTGTTTGCTTGATTTTTGGTTGATTTAAAGATAACTGTAGCTTACTTTGAGTTGCATCTGAAAGTCTGTTTCTTGTTTAAGAAGCCTAAACAGTATGTACAACTCCATTTGCACTAAAAAAATTGGATACCCATAGGACTGTATCATGACAAGCCAGAATTCAAGAGACTTCTGGCTGATCAATATCAGTGTGGTGCTAGATCTACTCAGGGTTTTAGTCTGAACTTTGATGGACCTCTGAAAACTGTGGAAGGTATGGAACTCTATCTCTGGAATAAGTTCCATACCTTGGATAGCTTCTTTAAACTTCAAACTAAAATCTGGAGGGGATTTAGCACCACAATGGATTTTATTGCACGAGTCTGTTATACAGTAACATTGATAGTGGATATATATGGGGTTATGAACGTTGGATATTACACTGTTTTTAACATTGGATATTTTGCCATTTTGAATCCCAACCATGGGAGAAAAACAGGATAAAAATAAATAAATAAATAAATGTGCAATACCTCCAATTTGCCGATTTGTGTCTCCATGATCATTTTTCTGCATTTCTTCATAACCACACCTTCCGGCACTACTGTGTTCTGTATTTTTTTTTAATGAGCCATTGCGCAATTCTAGCTCTCTTTCTCTCTGTTTAAAAAAGACATTAAATAAGCATAAGAAAAGGAAAATGCTTGTCCCATTGTTTGTCCATACTATTTGGTGTCCTGTTAATTTCTGGCAGATGCAAACAGTTGTGTCAGGCACAAGATCCATGCTGAAAGCAAAGTGGGGTATTAAATAAATAAATAAATAAATAAATTCATTTTCTTCTGAATGCTGAGATCTTTGCCCAAAATAAATTGTACCTTGTTACAATTTATTTAAAAAAGCAATGACACCTACATTCAGTTCAGATGTGACCTGCATGATGTGAACATTGATGATTCACATGTCTATGAAAAGCTCACTTGACTTCATTCAGAAAAGGCTTAGTCAGAATAATCCTATATTTCCAATTCACTTGCTTATGTCTGTGGAGGTGATATCAAATGACTTCAAGGAACCAAGTTTCAGTTCCACCAGAAGGCTGGCTAACCTATCTGTATTCCACTGCTTCTATGGTACATGCGAAGAACAACCTTAATAGTCATTTTAATGTATTTTAATTGCCTTTCCTAGGCTTTATGTTTAAATGGTTAATTTATGTTCTTAATATAATTAGGTTTATTCGATTATTCATATTTGGTCCTCATTTTGGTGTTAATTTCTTTTTGGGGTTGTTATAGGTTTTTCAGGCTAAATGGCAATGTTCTCTCCTGACGTTTCACCTGCATCTATGACAGGCATTCTCAGAGGTTGTGACAAAAAAATTCTTTTTTGTCACAAGCTTATGATTATTATTTTTGTATTATTCTCTTTCTTTTAAAATCTTTGTATTTGAGTTTGGGCATTGAATGTTTGCCTGCTTGGTGTGTAAACTGCTCTGAGTCCCCTTGGGGAGAGAGGGCAGCCTAGAAATAAAGTTTGATGATGATGATGAGGATGAGGATGTAGATGTACAAGAAATGCTTAGGAAAAGTACCCTAGGAGGTCCTCACCCAACAACAGAACAGCCCATTTATCCCTTAGTATATTTGGTGGCCACAGATAAAATACCAAATTGTTACTGAGCACATGATGTGGTTCTAGAGTTTTCCTCGGCAAATTGTAAATAGAACAAACACAATGACCAAGGTCATTCTCTGAGAGATGTGTTGGACAGATTCTGCATGCCACAAAATGTCTCCCCCACTTCTTCTCTCCAATCACTCACTTTTCTTCAAAGGAACCCTGAAAAATCCTAGAAAATGTCAACAAGAACTCCTTATTGCGCCCCGTTGTGCAGATCTCTGCCTCTCCGAACACAGGCCTTCTTCCGAAGACACAGCGTCACGCCACAGAAGCTCCAGAAATCCAACACTCAGCTCCACTCCGGTCTCAAGTCCAAAATCCACCACCAGCAAGCTCCAGCACAACTCAGAAAACTATGGCAGGGCTATTAGCAGAGGGCCCATAACTATTTGTTAGAATATTGAGCTCCTTAGCTGTGTGGAAGAAAATACTTCTGCAGACCCAGAATGAGTACAAACAGCTTTACTGGCATAGACAAATTGCACAGACATCCAGCACTTAACATCAGCCATCTGGGAAGGAAGAGGCCGGCTTGGAGCCTCCTACATATCCTGGTCCCAGAGTCTTGCATCATCTCTCTTTAACTCTTTCAGCACCCAGACTCCAGTTCTGAACAGTCGCTAGTAGGCTGATGGAATCCAGGCACATAGATTGCATCATACATACATTGCATCATACATTGCACCTCATTTACATTTCATCTAATACACAAAACATAATACTTTCACAGATCCAACATATTCAAAATAACAAGCTAAAGGCATGTTTGTTGAATAAGCACCCTGCCTTTCTCTCAGAATTGGATTCAAGAGGGCTTCCAGTAATTTTAACAGTGACCATTAAAACAATTATCTTACAGAAATTAAAAAAGGAATTACATATGTTAAAAATAGTCAAAACAGTGAAAAGACATTTAAGCATATTTTCAATAAAAGATAAGAAAAACCACTAAAACATTTTAAATCGGCATACTGCTTACATGCAAACTCAAGACTAAAAATGTTTTTACTTGCCAGGAGAAAGAGAGCAGGGAGAGGAGCAACTGGACTTTCCATTGAAGTGGGTTCCACAATCTGAAGCAGCCAGAAAGAAGGTTCTCTTCCAAATCTTCACCAACCATGTCTGCAGAGTTCATGGGCCTGAGCTGGTGGAACTTCCCTGCAGATCTTAATGCTGGCTTATGTAAAGATGTCTTCATCATCGTGTATCTGTTCCCATGTAAAAAACAGGGTGCTGCTCATACTTTTATATCATCTCCCATGAAGCTCAAGATATTCTGAAGAACAAGTGGGTGCCCCCTCACATATTTCCCCTACAGTAGCCAATGTGTGCAGTGGGATCTTTTTGTATTGTGACAGTGATAATGGGCCAGCATCTTCTACTCCCCTTGAAGGCAATTAGCCAGATGAGGTTGCATATTTATTATTATTATTTCCAACATTTCTACCTCGCTCTTCTCAACCCCCGAGGGGGGACTCAGAGCGGTCTAACAAAGGCAACAATTCGATGCCGAAACACAATATTTTCGGGAAGGCTTCCTGTTATACATCATTCTGCCTTCCAACAGAGAAGGATGACTGCCACTTCTGTCTCTTTCATACAACTGAGCATCAAGTGTCTTACTCTGGCTCCTGATCGTATGCATTGTGTGCACTATTGTAGAGTACACAGTGTTGATTTATAAGCCATCCCAGATTTTGTTTTGTCAAGAGTAAGTAAACCAAAGGATTTGCCACTGAAACTGCCAAGTCAAGACTTGGTTAGGCAAAGCTGTGTGCTTCTCCTAAGGGAGGCAGGCCCAATACTTTCAGTCAAAAACATTTTGAGATGTTAAATGTGAACTCCAGGCTCTCTTAGCTCTCTTAGCATTTTGCTGAAATGTATGGAAATATATCAGTTTGCTTTGAAGAATCTGCTTTCTATTTTTTTCCATTTTTGTAACCAAAAGGAAATAATCAGAGTCTAGAAGAGCCCCCCCCCCCAAAAAAGAATAGCATCCTAATGTAATTAAGATCTACACACATGAAGTTGACTCCTAAGAGATGGAACACTTATAACCTTCTGGGCCAACCTTCTACCAGAAGGAAGGTAATGGATGGATGCATTAAGGATTCTGTTGCTGACTGGCAAATATTATGTTCTTGAATGATGCTTGTGAATTCTCGCTTCTGAAAAATGACACTGATTGGACATTGCTCTCTTACAAGTAAAAAAGCAAGGCAGTGAACGTTACCACCACAATTGTTCATTTATTTTTGTCTTATTTATCAATTTACACCAGGGGCGGTCTGAGCTCTCAGGGGGGAGTAAGCGAACATTATTTTGGCGCCCCGGCGGCTCCCGGCTGCGCCCGCGCTTGCGCACTGACTCCCAGCGCCGCCGGCGGAGGAACAGGGGAGGGGACTCACGGGGGCGGGCTCCCGGACCCGAGGAGGAGCAGGAGGAGGGGGGAGGCCACGAGGGCGGCCCCCATGGAGACGCAGCGGCAGCAGCAGCAGCAGCGCCCCCGGAAGGGCCCGGAGCCAGAGGCGCATCTTCCTGACGTCACTTCCTCGTCGCCGCCTCTGCCGAGGAGGAAGGGGAGGAAGGCCTCGCCGGCCGCGCGCTGCAAGGACGCTCGGAAGGAGAGACGCCGGAGGGAGGGAGGGAAGGAGGAAGAGGCCGCCGCGCCTCCGCAGTCCCCTCTCCCCCCCTCAGTGAGTCCCCTCTCCCCCCGTTCCTCCGTGCCGCCAGCTGGCTGCGGCGACACAGCGGCGGGGCGGGGCGACGCCCCTCCCAGGTGGCCACGCCCCTCTCTGGGAACGTCGCCCTATGCGACCGCATAGGTTGCTTAATGGGGAAGGCCGGCCCTGATTTACACCATCCCTAAGGAACCTTAGGCAATTTACAAAATGTAAAACAACAGTTTAGCTAAACACTTCAGATATCTTCATAGTCTTCTTCAGATATCTAAGGACCTCTTCACACAGGGCTAAAACAGCACTATTTTGCCACTTTTGGCCAGGCCTGGATCGGGACCGTGAGTATCATCAGATGACACCCGGCAAGCTCCACCCACATTCCTCCCAAAGTGGAGGGGAAGTGCCAAAAAGCACTTCTTCCACCACCATGGGGAGGAAAGTGTGTTCTGAGTAGCTCCGATGGAGCTACTCGCACTTTCCTCCCTTTTTCCCTTTATGATGGGGGAAAGGATGGTGGGGCAATGCTCATTGCTGCCCTTTCTCCCATCTGATGGGGTCAGGGATAGGATGGCAATGTGCCCTGTCCTGCCCCCACCGTATGATGGGAGAAGGAGGAAAGGGGCGCTAGGTGCCGCCATGAGCCACTTTTTGTCAGCAACTGCTGACAAAATGGCACAACCCGAAAGCCATATGAAGAGGTCCTCAATATGGCTACTACATTACCTCTTAATCATTTCTTCTCTAACCTAAACATATCCATTCTGAACATGGAAAGAGAGAGGGTCTTTCATCTCATGTAGCAAAAAGCTTCAGTCTGACAATGCAAAGTAGCAGTCATGTCTTGTGATTCTCTCATTCTGATAACTTCTCACACAATTATTTATTTGAGGATGAAAACAAAATACTCATGTATTGCAATGATTCTAAAGAATAATGTGTGTATATCATATTACACTTTTCCCTCTGGAATTTACACAGGTAAGGATTCACTCAATTTACTAGTCATGTCTGATGGTTTCTGTGTTGGATCTCCTTTCCAAGTTGGATCTGCAGTTCCAATCCTTGGGTTCTTGTCCCTTTCCTTGCCCTCTCTTCCTTCTTAATACTGCCCTAGATTGGATGCTTGGACCTCAATATAATTCCTATATGCCGCTTTGATTTTAATGCATGGCAGCCATGAATCAGCTATATTTGTGATATTGTTCATTCTGGTGGTGCAGCGAGTTAAACCAATGAGCTGCTGAACTTGCTGACTGAAAGGTTGGCAGTTTGAATCCGAGGTAGCAAGGCAAGCTCCTGTTGTTAGCTCCAGCTTTTGCCAACCTAGCAGTTCAAAAACATGCAAGTGTGAGTAGATCAATAGGTACTGCTTCTGTGGGAAATTAACGGTGCTCCATACAGTCATGCTGGCCGTATGACCTTGGAGGTGTCTACGGAGAACGTGGTTCTTCAGCTAAGAAATGGAGATGAGCACCAAACCCCAGAGTGAGACACAACTAGACTTAATGATAGGGAAAACCTTTACCTTTATGATTCTATCTAGAAAGAGCAGAAATATAGAAAACACAGAGGCAGAAGCTGGTCAGACTCCTTTAAGGCATAAGTGCTAATCTTGAATTAAGAAAATTTTCACCAACCACAATTCTGCACTAATTCTGTCTTGCTGTAATTTTTGTTGATATGGTTCTTCAAGTTAACTCCAACTTATGGTGACCATACACTAGTATTTTCCTGGCAAGATTTAGTGAGAAGAATCTTTTTCTAAGGCTGGTAGATTTGCCCGTGGTTACTCAGTGGGTCGCCATAGTTGAGTGGAGATTTGAACCTGGATCTCTCCTACATCCCTAGTTCAGTACTGTTTAGTGTTGTTTCATTCCACTGGGGTTCTAAAAATAGAATTACATTTTTAAACACATGTTTCAGAACTTGCCATTAGCGGCTTAAAAAAAATACCAGGGGAAATGCATTTATTTAATGTTTTCTTTCTCTTGCTAGAAATCTCTGCGTGCTGCTTTTTTCTCCTTTTCTTTTGTAAGGAGAGAAGATTCACCAGGCCTTGGGGAGAGCTTTGGTGCCAAGTGTCAGGTCTCCGCAGCTCCATTACAAAGACGAAGGAACATGCTGCGATGCACATGTACTCAAAACCTACTAATTCATGTCAGTCTGTCTGCAGCACAAAAACTCTCCAGAGATGGAAAGGTCTTCATCTAATACACCCCGCTGTAGTCTTATCCATCTGCTGTCTCGCTGGTTATTGTGATTCATTAATAAAAATCTGATGAGTGTCAGAATTTTGGCCTTAAGCCTCGCAACACAATTTAATTGATATGATGACTAACTTTTTTAATTTCTTAACTCAGGTGTAAAGATCACTAATGTAACCTGCCTTAGAGGGCCATTGTTAGACAAAAATGGCAAAATGCATATGCAACTATGCAAAACCAAAACGTCATGTTGGATCAGAACTGGTCCTGCTCTCTCTTTGTCTACATAGGCTTCCAAAGCTTATATAGCATGACAATCTGTCTTTTGACAGAGGTGGGTCATCAGGGGACAGGAGTACATTATGCCATTTTCCCAGCGGCCACAATTCTCATTGCTTCCCCTGCATTATTTAAGGGGATCGTTGTGACCTAAATGGTGTGGCTCCTCCTTATTGGTTTGCGAAAGGTGAGGATTCTCCTTGTTAACTTGATTGGAAGTGGCAGGAAAGCCACGCTTCAAAATTGCCTGTCATGAAAATACAAAAGGATAGCATGAGAGAGAATGGAAAGAGGTTTATAGGAACTTGTCAAATTACATAAGGCTATTAATTCTGTCATTTTAGCCACTGGAGAGAACAGTTGACAAGCCGGGCAACACTGTTCTGCTATAAAACTAAAAAACAAACAAAAATCACTGCTGTTTACTCGTGTCCCCTGAGATATATAAACCATCCCACAGCTTGTTTATGTACAGGGAACAGAAATTACTTTAATGAGCATATTACTGCAACAGATCTTCTTTTGGTTTTTTTGTCACATCTCTTTTTGCTTTTAGTATGGAGAATTCTTATTCATTTGTAATTCCATTCAATGGAACGTGAGGGATACTAGTTCTGCTTATACATACCAACATTTCACAGATGAAATCCAGTACACATAATGGCCAAACAACCTCAGAATGTGGTAAAGGTGCAGAAGCTATTAATGAAGAAGATTGGACAAACTACTGGAGGTTGCAGAAGTTTGTTTTTGTGTGAACCTACTGGGAAAAGGAAGATTTCGCTCTCCTCTCTTCTCTCCCGAATTAATCGAATGCAAATTTTTCACTTTGAACTGAGTTGGCAGCATTTGAAGTACACTGAGAACAAAGTGGAAGGAGAGATAAACTGGGACATTTTTAAAGTGGCCTAGCATTCCTTTTTCCCTGAGAAAACACGAGTATTTTATATATCTATTAGCTATCATGTATGAGATTATAGCCACATTTCTGACATGAGGTTCTGTAGTGAAGGCCGCCTTCCTCAGGACGGGGAAAGATTTTTGTCCCAGATAGCTAAAGGAAGGACATCTATTGACAGATTGTAGCTATGTTTCCACCATCTGCAAGTGCCTGGGTATTTCTGTCCACACTGATGTACTTATCCACACTGCTGTATCTTCATAGGGTTGTAACCCCCCCCCCCTTCAAGTGTGACTTGATCCTATGTTTTGTAAATTGTTTATACAGTTGTGAGTAGGCCATAATAATAATAATAATAATACTTTATTACTTGTGAGTCGCCCTCCACCAATGGTGCTCCGGGCGACTTACATCCTTTAAAAACATAGATACATCAGTTAAAACAGCAGATATGAGCCGTAGAAGGCTCTGCCATCCATCCAGTTCAGTCCCCGAAAGCCTGGCGGAAGAGCCAGGTTTTCAGGCCAGCCAAAAATCTGGCCGGGGCCAGTGTTTAGCGAGTAACTTACAGTTTAGCGAGTAACTTTTGAGTAGCAAACCCACCGAATCTGGTGGATTTTTTTTGTGTTGAAGCCTCCATGTTAAAAGTCCAAATAGGTACTCCATTAACTCCATGAAATTTTGTCAGTCATTACACTCTCAAAGTTTCATCAAAACCATAAGATATACTTAGAGAATGTGTACATTTTTGAGCTTTCTTGCCCAAACTAGGCCAACGGGCATTGAAGCAGGACCATCATCATTGCCAGTCTGCCTCTTCCCCAGAAAAAACTTGTCCCTCACTATTGATGGAAACACCTGTCAATAGCTACAAATCTTGCCATGTTCCAGCCTCCCACCTAGTATAATGGGGACATTCTGCTTTTTTGTCGGCATGTTGGAAGTGAAGTAACACCAGAGAAGATGAATCTTCCACTTTCCCCTTCTCCTCCTCACTGTTCTTGAGGGAGTATTTTGGATTGAAGTGTTATTTGATTTTTAAAAAATTAACCATTGCTAGAATTCTGAAAATGCTTTAACAGTATTTTTAAAAATGTTGGAGTAGTGGAAGTGCAGGAGGGCAAGATTATGCGGAAGTAGGAGTGTGGGACCACAGATTGGTGAATGAGTGCAATTGTGCAAATGTAGAGAACTCCAATAGTGAGTGTGCCTATGTTTAGGATATTGTCACTGTCGGTGATTGTGTGGCTGCTGTGGAATAGTGCTTTGTGTGATAAACTCCTCTGCAAATGGCGAGGCCCTCAATAACCACCTAGAGGGGTGTGTGTGTGTGTGTGTGTGTGTGTGTGTGTGTGTGAATAGACAAGGGTTGTCCCACCCTTTCCTAGCTCAGAGTTTTTTCAAGGTGCTTTTTTCCCTGAGAGAGACAAGATACGGGGACTTGTACTATGCATCAATTGTTTGTTGCCACATTTTTCATGGAAAAAATATAACTCAAACTAAGAAGGAAAGAGTTATTTGTACAGAGTCATGTTGTCTGCTTTTCTCGTGTTTTAACTTCAAGCTTTTAATTTACAAAAAGCTGTATAATAATAATAATAAAAATAATAATAACATCAACTACCACTACTACTACTTTATTTTTGCAGCCCACCTCCATCTCCCTGAAGGGACTCGGGGCGGCTTACATGGGGCCAAGCCTGAACAACACAGTTAAAAAGTAACACATTAAAATGCAAACAACAATATAAAACAAAACAAAACATTATATTATATGATTTGGCTTAATTACTTGAGTGATCTGCCTGGCATATAGGTTATTTAATGATTCCTGCTTTTCATTTCATCACAGTTTGGATTACATTGCAATCTGTGTAGGCCTAGTATTCATAGAAGTTATTACTTGGTGGCAGGAGAAAATTGTAAGTAAGCTGTTAAGTCAATATTTTCCATGAGCTCAATAACGGGATAAATGCTTTTTAAACTCTGGGGTGTAAATTAGATTTTTTAAAAGCATTACAAAAGCAATCAGCCATATGTTTTAGGAATGTGACTGGGGGAATTTGTATGAATATGGGCAATTTTTTCTAGTTTTCCTGAATGGAAACTTAAGTCAGTAGTTTTAGTGGAAAAAAAGATAACCTCTTAATCTTTAAACCTGACTCTTGCTTTTAATACAAGGGGCACAAATACCTATGGAAATAGATTGCCTTGGAGTATTTCCTACTACATATTGCTCACTATGCACTCTAGTTAAACTCTCTTATTTTGCCATTAAAATAATTTATGTTGTGTTATGAATCTTTATAGATATCTGTTCTTCAAAGAAAGAGTTAATGCCTCTGTTGGAAAATGCCTTGTATGTGCCATGACACTTCTGTGCCGAGTTGAATAATAATCCAATAAAATCAGACTGTTTCAGAAATTGGACAAAGTGGATACAGATTTGTAGCAACGTTAAATTATACAAAAAAAATTAATAAACCTGCTATAAGTGTTAGTGAACTGAATGGATCTTCTTACTTATTTAATCACATAATTGCCGCCATTTGGATGGTGCATTACCAGAGCAAATAAGGCACTGCATCCAGCGGGAGTCATAACACGGCAGAACACAACATAAAACATTTGCTTACATTATTGCAACTCTTTGGAGACTCTGGATGAACTGAACTGTTTTCATGCACTTTCAGATTGTTGGGAGAAGAAGACACCTTGCACAATGGTTAGGTGGGAGGGAGAGCAGGCAGCTAGGATGGTGGCTCACAGGGGTGAGTGGTTTCCTAAAGTATGTCCTAGTATCTGATAGTTGAAACTGAGAGTGATTAACATGTCCCTTTTTGTTTCCAGCTCTGTTTTTACTGGAAAAATACAATAACAACAAATTGAATACAGTACGACCTCTGGATCCATGGGACTGGGTCCTCTATAGGTATTTTTATGTCCTCCAGTAGGTCTATATGACATGCTTTGTTACATAGGACTCTCTGTTACCAGTGATCATGTGTATCCACACCCTGGAATGTATTCCCTGAAGATATGGGGTTCATCCTGTACATGTCAACTTACACATAAACCTTATTGTCAACAGTAAGCTTTTTTTCCTCGAAAATAACCCCACAAGATGTAGCAGGGGTAGGCAAAAGACACGGAGTGTGGTGATTGTTCACTTCCTGAATCTTGGAAATTTATTTATTTATTTATTATTTAAAACTTTTGTACCCCGATCTTCTCACTTCTGTAGAGGGACTCAGACTGGCAAACAGCAAGTATTCAATGCTAACATATAAAATCTAAAACATCATAAAATTCACAATAAAATTATCAATTACAAATACAATAAATACATTAAAAAGCATTTCACCAAAGTAAAATCGAGTCCAACTCAATCCGTGTATTCGGTCCGTATCTAGTGGTCAGCGACTTTAGTCGATTCGCGGTCTCCTCCTTCATTCTGCGAAGGCCTCATTGCACAGCCACGTTTTCACCAGCTTCCTAAAAGTCAGGATATACTGCTGCCATGACTCCTGGCATCAATTTTTAAACTTTAGTATTTTGCTATAATGGCTCTTTGGTGTGTGGGGAGCAATTTTGCTATTTTCTGGGACCTTTCTACCAGAGGAGGACTTTTTCTAATCAGGAGATATACTGGGGAAAATGGCATACTCTCTTCTGTCCAGATTTTGATGATTAGTTCTGATTTAGGACCTCTTCAAACAGGGAATTTTAGCCCTTTTGTGCCGCTTTGTTTCTTTTGATAAGAGTTAAGGTACAGTACTTACATGGGCATGTGGATAACTTAGTTTTGGGGGGTCCATTTTTGGACTACAATTTCTAGACTTATAAATGAGTATATAGCAGGTATGAGCAAGCTGAGGCCCAGGGACCGGATGCAGCCCCTTGGGCTCTTTTCTCAGGTCTTTCTCTCTCTCACCATCCTATCCATCCTTCCTTCTCTCTTTCCTTCCTCCTTCTCTCCCTCCCTCCCTTATTTCCCACCCTTTCATCCTTCTTTCTCTCTTTCCTCCCTCCTTTCCTCTTTCTCCTAAATCCCTCCCTTTCTCTTTCCTTCCCTTTTGTCTTTCCTCCCCCCTTCCTTTCCTCCCCTCCCTCCATTCCATCCCTCCCTTCTCTTTCTCCTTTCCTCCTGGGGATATTTAGCTGGGAGAAGAGATGGTTGAGAGGGAACATGAGAACCATGTTTCAAGATGTTAAAGGGTGTCCCATTGAGGAGGAGGAGGGAGAAAAAGTGACTTTCTGCTGTTAGAGAACAGGGCACAAGGAAGCAATATTCAATTGAATATAGCAGGGAAATATATTCATTTGAAACTATTAGGAAAAACTTCCTGAGAGTAAGAGCTGTTGGAGAGTAGCATAGGCTGCCTCGGAGTGCGGTGGAGCCTCCTTTTCTGGAGGTTTTTCTACAGAGGCTGTCTATCAGGAGTGCTTTGATTGTGCCTTCTTGCATGGCAGGGGTTTGGACTGTATGGCTATTGGGGGACTCTTTCAGCTCTAGGATTTTATATCAGGAGTAGGCAATACGGGGTCTAATGGATATGCTCATCTCATCCTGACCAAGACTAACCATTTTGTGATCCAAACGTTTCCTGTCTTTCCTTCACTTTCTGCCTCTGAAAGAGAATAGGAAGGGGAGGAAAGGGCAGGGAGGGGACTTGGGAAGAACAACCTCACTCCCGGCCCGCCCACCCTCACATTAGAAAGTTTGCCCATGCCTGGTATATAGAGTGCATGAACAAGTAAAGTTTATTTATTATTTATTTATTTAAAATTTTTGTACCCCGACCTTCTCACCTCCATGGAGGGACTCAGACTGGCTTACAGCAAAATTCAATGCCATACAAATTTAAAACATCTTAAAACAGCTTATTAAAATATATAAAAACAGAGATACATAAAATCACATTGCCATTAAAACCACATTCAGCTCAGTCTAAAAAAGTGGTCACCCATTTCAGATTGAAATCAATCTCAGCTTATTCTGGGAAGGCCTCGTTCCACATCCAAGTCTTCACCCACCTCCTGAAGGACAACAGGGAGGGGGCAGATCTAACATCGCTTGGGAGGGAGTTCCACAGCTGAGGGGCCACAACAGAGAAGGCACTGTCTCTTGTCCCCACCAGACGTGCTTGCAAACATGGCGGGATCAAGAGCAGGGCCTCTCCGGAGGATCTTAATGTCCTTGATGGTTCATAGGGGAGTATTCGTTCGGACAAGTAAACTGGACCGGAACCATATAGGGTTTTGTAGGTTAAAACCAGCACTTTGAATTGTGCTCGGAAACTAATTGGCAGCCAATGGAGCTGGCGCAATAAGGGAGTTGTATGATCCCTGTACCCCGCTCCTGTTAAAAACCTGGCTGCTGAGCATTGGACTAATTGCAGTTTCCTAGCAGTCTTCAGAGGCAACCCCACGTAGAGAGCGCCTATTCGAGATGTAACCAAAGCGTGGACTACCGTGGCCAAGTCAGACTTCCCAAGGTATGGGTGCAGCTGGCGCACAAGCTTTAACTGTGCAAAAGCTCTCCCAGCCATCACCGAGACCTGGGGCTCCAGGCTCAGTGATGAGTCCAGGATCACTCCCAAACTGTGAACCTGCGCCTTCAGGTGGAGTGTAACCCCGTCAAGCACAGAATTATATCCCACTCACAGAACACCACTCATGAAGAAGGAGGATTATAGTTCAAGACATAATGTTGAAAAGCTACACTGCTGTGCGACCAGAATCTCTAGCTGTCATGACCAGACCACTGACTATTCTGACTTAAAGATATTGGGAGCTGTGTTCAAAAAAAGTAAAATTTCCAGTTATAGAAATGTGAACAATAAAAGAGCTAGCTTTACTGTATGAAAACCTCAGGACTATTTAGACTGTGCTGCTGCCAGCAAGCTGATGATGGCATAATTTTACACACAGATCCACATTGAGTGTATGGTCTCTCCATTTGCCCAGAATTGCAAAGAAACAGTTCATTGCTTTTCTTTTGATGCAATGGAATTATTTCCTCTTTCCAGGGGGCTTCATATTAGCACAGTTCATTTAATAGTCTATTCACTCACAATTTGCACCATACACAATTATGTCTCCAAATTATTATTAGAAATTGGCTTGGAGGATTTAGCACCACAGGTGCATGTATACAGAATACTGTTGCAATTAGCAAAACGCTTTTTTGGGGGCCTTGAATGACAAGTATGTTAATTCCAATGTGGTGTCTTCTAGGGCTCTTTACACAGCCATATAACCCAGAATATCAAGGCAGAAAATCCCACATTATCTGATTTGAACTGGAACGTATGGCAGTGTGGACTCAGATAATGCAGTTCAAAGCAGATATTACGGGATTTTCAGCATTGATATACAGGACTGTGTGGAAGGGTCCCTAGATTGAACCTTTCACAGATATAGATATAGATGTAGATCTCTCTCTCTCTCTCTCTCTCTCTCTCTCTTGGCATTACTTCGCAAACGAAGATTCTTAGGAAGGACTCAGATGTAGATGTATGTGAAATAATCTAGCTTGACTCCAGATATACCCAGGGCTCTTCCAGACAGCATTAAATCACGGATTTTAGTGAGGGGCAAAAAATGGAAGAGGTCCACATACAGACTTGTTGGTCCCGGGATTTCTACCTCTGTTGTCCATACTTGATGCTTTGTTCCAAGATTTAGAGGCTCCCAAGATGGCTGCCACAGGACTTCCACCAGAAACGGGCAGGTTTTTTTTTTAAAAAACCTGTGAGATGAGGATATGTGGATCACTGTAAAAGTTCAGTTCTTTGTGCAGGCAATAAATTGTACCTTCCACATGTTTCATAATGTTTCTGGCACACAAACAAAGGTTACGGGGTAGTAGTACTTCTGTCCAAGTCAGCACTACACAATGAAACAGAAACACACACTTTTAAGCCAGGAACAGAACTTTGTCATTATCTACTATTTTTGGAATCTGGCTGCCTTGCCATCTGTTCAGACAGGTTTGGTTGTGTACTTGTGGCATCAAACAACAGGGTGCTGTTCCCGGGTTATACAAAGCTGTTCCTTATTGCTCTTATTTTGAAAAGATGTACAACATTGTCTGGGGGGCAAAACGTTGTCCTGGCCAGAGAAAAATGCCCTCCCCACTTTTCATGAAGTTTCTGGCACACAAAGTTTTTGCCTTCTACTCAAGTGTTACCTTCTTTTTAGGAACCGACCAATAAGGAACAAGCATCTAAATCCCAGGAATGAACCCAGATAAAAAATCCTGTGATTTCTGATTGCAGGGACATACAGACATGCAAAGATCTGCATATTTGGCAATATTGCCACACCTGGAAATTTTGTGATTTTTTTGCCTTTTGTATCAATTGCTTCCAGGTTTAAAGGGAATGGTCACCCTCATGTTTGCTGTGGAATCTCTTGGGGTAAAGATGTTGTCTGTATGGGCTCCGAGCAAAGTACCCCACTGGGACAAGGTTCTGTATAATTTTTTGCATCTCTCATTGAATGCTAAATTCTTATAGTGGATATGTTTGGACATTGCACTAGGATTGAGCAAAGCAAGATTCAAGTCCACAGTCTGTCACCTGTGGTGAGTTGGAATTTCTGGCCTGGCTGTTACAACAGCTGTCATAGTGGTGACAGCTGTTAAGGGGAAATGAAAATTATTTCCCCATCAATTTTAATTCAATCATCCTTAGTTAGAAACAATCTTACAAGCACAATGTGCTTAGCAATCCCTTCTATCGCTTTGATGTACCTTACTTCCAAAGTGTACATAGGACACATGGCATGCAGCCTTTGTTATTCCTGGGATGATGCAACTAGAACAGATGTATATTTGTGCTTTATCACTTAGAACATTTCTGACTAAGAATTCATGAGAAGGTTCAAAAAGATGTGGTCAAATTTTGCCTGATCTTCTCAGGGGAGGCTCAGCCACCCCTAGCTTAATCTTAGGGGGCTTAGTCCTTCCCTCCCTGTTCCAGAATCCATGCTTACTTGAATAACACTTATTCCCCTCTTTATCTGGCATGAGAAATGATAGCTAAGCTCAAACACAGCATTGCCCAAACCGAAATCAAGGAACATGAAAGGCATTGCAGACTACTTCAACCAGAGAAATCAACTGTAGCAGAGCACCTGATGAAACCAACCTGGACATAGCATATTATTTGAGGACACAGAAATGCTGGGCCACCCTCACAACCACCATGTCAGGCTACACAGAGAAGCCATTGCAATCCATAAGCATGTGGACAATTTCAACAGAAAGGAGAACATTATGAAAATGAACAAAATCTGGCTACCAGTATTTAAAAAAACCCTCAAAAATTATAACAGCAAAACAACACTTAAGCACAGGGGAACTCCAGAGGGGAAACAATCAGGGACAGCTAATCACCTCTCAACAAAAGATTCCCCCAGGCACTAACAAGCCACACCTAAAAACTACCAGGCCATCAAATGCTAATCAAGGTGGCCAATTGAAACATTTGCACCTAGCTCCAACAGTCAAGAGTTCTTTGTCCCATCCTGGACATCCCACAGCTATATAAACCCAATTTTCCTAGTTTCCAACAGGCCTCACAACCTCTGAGGATGCTTGCCATAGATGCAGGCAAAATCACAGGAGAGAATGCTTCTAGAGCAGGGGTCAGGAACCTATGGTTTGGGAGCCAGGTGTGGCTCTTTTGATGATTGCATCTGGCTCCCTTGCGAAGGCAGAGGAGGAGGAGGCGGCGATTCAGCTGTTATTGCCTCCTTCTCCTCCGCTGCATTGGAAGCTGAGGCGGGCCTGGACTGGAGAAGCCTCGGTGAAGCGAATGAGGCTCCTCCAGTCCAGGTCTCCCTTGGCTTTCAATGCAGGGGTGGAGGAGGTGATTCAGCTGTTATTGCCTCCTTCTCCTCTGCTGCATTGAAAACCAAGGTGGGCCTGGATTGGAGGAGCCTCGGTGAAACCGTCGGACTTCGCTTCACCAAGGCTCCTCCATTCCAGGTCTCCCTTGGATTTCAATGCGGCATGATATTTTATAACTGGCTTGCTAGACCCCCAAGTTCAGTAGGGATTTTCCAGGCTTAAAAAGTCATCTTGTACACCGGTACTCACATTTAATTGAATTCAGTCTTAAAATATATTCTATATATTATATGGCTCTCACTGAAATAAATTTCCAAATATTTTGCTTTCATGGCTCTCTGAGTCAAAAAGGTTCCCGACCCCTGTTCTAGAGCATGGCCATATAGCCCAAAAAACCTACAACAATCCTCAGACAGGGTTCCTTTTAAAACAGCCAGCCTCAAATTAAAGTGTGATTGAAGCCATTTGTTTAGACAAACTGGAGTTAATGTTCACCACAATTAAGGGTTCAGAGAACATGGCCAAGTTTGCTTCATTGAAATCAGAAGTGAAAGCTTCCAACCTCTTGCCAGGAACAAAGGAAGCAATTTCCCAAAGTGAAGGCTTTATAAAGATCTTCTTTTATCCAGCACAAAACTATGGTTCAATGTGACATCTGAGTAATGAAACCATCAGTGAAAATATTTATATACCACTCCAATATCTTAAAATCTCTAAATGTGAGTAGAATTTGGGCACACACCAGTGAGAAGAATGATGTGTTCTGAGGTAGTAAAACAATTCTGCTGCATACATATGGTGTCTTTTACTATGTTAACACATTAACCTTATCTGAATTACAGTCAATTTGGGTATTTCTCTGCTGCTCCTGTACAGATATATTCTTTGAAGCATGAAGCAGTTATGGCTATGTGAGGAAAAAGCAAGAGAACGAGAGAGAACGGGATCAAAATGAACCACCAATTTATTTTGAATTGACAGATATCAAATCATGAGAATGGTAAATGTGAAAAGATGTATTTATGATATGACTCCATGGAGAAATCAGGAGTCTTTGAAGTGGCAGAAATCAATAATTATATATTTTATAGGAAAGGTTTATAAAGTAATGCCAATTAATTATATTAGGAAGGGTATTTCAACCAGACTTCTTTCCTATTCCTTTAAGCCTCTGCAGGTATGAGGCAGCAGTTCAGACAGGAAAGAAAAGGACTCTGTTATCAGATTATTTATTTATTTACTGCATTTATTTACTGTCCCTCTCATCCCGCAGGCAACTCGGGACGGTTTACAGTTTGAGATGGCATTATGTCCCTGGTGGTGCAGTGGGTTAAGTCCTTGTGCCGACAGGACTGAAGACCGACATGTCAGCTGTTCGAATTTGGGGAGAGTGGGTTGAGCTCCCTCTGTCAGTTCCAGCTTCCTATGCTAGGACATGAGAGAAGCCTCCCACAAGGATGGTAAAACATCAAAACATCCAGGCATCCCCTGGGCAACGTCCTTGCAGATGGCCAATTCTCTCACACCAGAGGCCAATTTCAGTTTCTCAAGTCGCGCCCAGGGGCGGTCTCACCTCTCCTGGGGGGGTAGGCGAGCCTTATTTCTGTGCCCCCCCCATGGTTGCTGGACGCGGCAGCCCACGCAGCGATGTCACCGCGCATGCGCATGCGTGCATGATGCACACCTGCGCATGCGCGGTGAGTCACACGCAGCTGCGCGGCGACGTCACGCACACCTGCGCATGCGTGGTGATGTCACGCGCAGCTGCGCGAGTGCGTCACGCACGCCTGCGCATGCGCAGTGACGCCCCGGGCGCGGCTACATCACCGCCTGCGCCGCCGGCTGCATCACCGCCTGCGCCGCGGGCGGGGAGCACTGGCTCCCGGGCAGGAGGCGCGGCGGAGGGGCGGCCAGCGTGGCGGCGCCCCTCGCAGGCAGCGACGCCCCTCTCAGGACCCGTCGCCCTACGTGGCCGCTTACATGGCAGAATGCCAAAGGCCGGCACTGGTCGCGCCTGACACTACTTGGATGAAAAAGTAGGGGTGGGTGGTGCATGGTGTGAATGGCATTTTCAGACCTAGCTAGCATGATGGGGCTCATAGTTATATCTGACATTGATAGAACTTGGTTGGCGTTTGTGGGAAGCAACATAGAACTGACATTGGATCATGACATGTCCTCAGCTAAAGTTTCTTTCTCTACCCCTTCCATGCTACCTCAAACCTTAATTCCTCCAGGATTTACTCCTCAGAACTTCTCTATCTGCAATGTTCTTATATGGAGGGTTTGTGTTGGGAAAATATTGATTTTATTTACATATGCGAAGCTGGAAATGTTTCAGTGGCAGATATTGTCAGAGAGGCAGCAGAGAATCAAATATAAAACTGTCCTATTCTTTCCTACCCTCCATTGAAAAAAGACCAGAAAAGAGGCTGAAATTACCATGGATATGAAATGGGTTCCACATGAGGAAAAATAAAGAATGTGAAGACTTTTCAGCATAAAGAAGAGATGCTTTAAGAAAGATATGATGAGAAGTATCTAAACCCACAAATGGTTTAGAAATATGGTTTTAGAAATATGAAAAGGGGACTGTTTCACTTATGCTAATACCTATAACGGCAGGGGCATTGTAATAAATACAGCGTGGAGCACATTTCAAATGAACAAAAGGAATCTTTTCTCCATACTTCAATACCGCAGGATGTGGTTGAATGATTAATAAATATATGAAGATTTTTTTAAAAAGCATCATTTTAACCGGTCTTAAAAATAAAGAGAAGCAGTTTTCAGATGTTAGTTTGAGAGTTTCAGACATAGCCGGAAAAAACGTTGTTGTTGTTGTTGTTGTTGTTGTTGCTGTTGTTATTTTGCAAACTGATTTATCAGGTTGATTATTCTTGCTCTTATTGAAAGTATTGGACTTATGTGGTTTTCTCTCCCCCCCCCCAATCCGTACAATCTGTAACCTTTGAAAAAGCATTAAATGAGAAAAGTTGGATGCCTGACTGATTAAGAGGGACAGACTTTATTTTCCATTTATTTCAGAGTTCGATGAAACACTTTTGAGGGGACACACAGTAATTATGTAGTAAAGTACAAGAACAAAACAGCAAAGTTCCAAAAGGTTCCAAAAGATTGAAGGAGACACCACCACATTCCCAGGCATCATATTCCATTCTTGAACAGCTTATGGGCCGGAGAGATAGCACAGCGGTCAACAGCTGTGTTTGCAATCAGAAGGTTGCATGTTCGATTCCCGGGCAAGTCTGGACACCCAACTGTGAGCCCTGTCCACTGTCCACCTAACAAATCGAAAACAAGCCAGTTGTGTGTAGATGAACTAGGAACCGCTCAGCAGGGAAGGATTTTTATAAGGACTTTACAACACCTGAATAAAAATAAAGAAGATCGGCTGCTGGAGGTGGAATGCGGAACCAGAGGCTCTCATCTGAGGATGAAGCAACAGCACCCCTTTGTGACGTAATGGAGCAACCGCATCTGCGACGCAGCCAGAAGAGGAAAAAAATCCTTCTAATTGCACATGTTTGTCTGCACATGTTTGTCTGTACAATGTATTGTAATTGTATGTCAGTCGGCAGGGACTGTCTGCCATATGTGTAATGTAATCCGCTCTGAGTCCCTTTTGGGGTGAGAAGAGCGGAATATAAATAAAGTGTATTATTATTATGGTCTGGAAGTTCTTCCTAATATTCAGGTAGAATCCATTTTTCCAGCAGTTTGAATCCATTGCCCCATGTCTTACAGCCTTGTCACATGTGTTGCTGGAATTGCAGTGATATTGGCAGCGCCCGTAAGGGGGTGTGGGGAACTTGTCACCCCACATTCTGCACTGTCTCCAATTCCCCTCTACCTCATCAGACGGCAGGGGGGGGGGGGTTCTCCTCATGTCAGCTCAACCCACCTTTCACTATGGAAAGACAAGGAGCAGCACATTGGCCATTGGTGGCAATTTTTCAGCAGCTGCAGGGTTTTTGCTCCAGTTCAGCTACAGAGCTGCCCCAGAAGTAGTTCTCTGGGGTGTGATGAGACATTGGGCTCCATGGCTGAACTGACCAAAAGTTGGGAGTATCCCCTCTGAATAGTTGGGCTGATTCTGGAACAGAAGAATCACAACTGTTCTTCCTGCCATTCTTTGTTTCTAGGGCCCAGACAGTCCGGTGGATATGGGATGGTGTTTACCATCTCCTCCTTGTGCTCTGTGTTATAGTGGTTTCTGGCCACAAATGAGTTCTACTTGTTGGTCATTGCCTAAAGTGACATTGGCCAAGTTGACAGAAAGATCAGGGAAGCAAGCCCTTCCTTCATCACCCTGGCTGACATCACTGGTAATTATGACAGGCAGGTAAGACCCATGTCATGGCCAAAGACTGCTGCAACATGGAAAATGAGAGGGGATGGTAACAGTGACGGTCTAGTTATGCTTTACCAAGTTTGACACTACTAGGCAGTTAGAACTTCTTCCTGCTTCTGCAGTGGCTGGGGGAATTGCCTGTCTAGCCCATACGTGACCTGATATTGCATATGTCATGCCAGATAGCTCCCTGTATATTGGATCAGTAGACACACTTGTAATCTAACTACTTGCTTCTAACCGGAAAGTAGATGCGAGCATGGTGGAAGGTGAATCTTACTACTGCAACAACCTAGAAAGAAAGGACAATGCAAGCAAATTGTAGTAAGCTGCTTCTCTAGTAACTGAGCACATAGTCTTTTCTGCTGACTTGGAGCTGAGCCAACCAAAACTGGAAAATCTGTATCCTTGTCTTTCACTTAGAGATGATCTACAAAAACTGCACACTGAGAACCAGGTATTTAAATCTGGCAACTCTTGGTGCAGGCCAACAGTATCTTTGGAGAAAGAGAGAGTAAAAGAGAAAGGCTCCTTCTACACTGACATATAAAATCCAGATTATCTGCTTTAAACTGGATTTAATGGCAGTGCAGATTCGTATAATCCAGTTAAAAGCAGATCATGTGGATTATCTGCTTTGATAACCTGAATTATAATGGCAGTATAGAAAGGGCCAAAGAAGAAAAAGAAAGAGAGATGAAGTGGGTAAGGAGGAGCAAGTTGTCTTAATTAGGATGTCTTCACATGGCCCCCATGCCACTGGTGAAAGGCACCCTGTTCCTGTCCCCATCAGATGGGAGAGAGGGAGGCAACGTGCATTGCCCCACTATCCTTTTCCCCATAATATAGGGAAGGGGGAGGAAAATCACTTTTTTCCCCCGTGGTGGAGGAGGAAACACCTAATGCTTTCCTTTCAGTTTGGGTGGAATGTGGGCAGGTCCTGACCAAACCCCGTCCCAAAGTGCCAAAACGGCAGTGTGAAGAAGTCCCTAAAAATACATATTTGTTATATTAACATATTATATTCAAAAATGTCAATATAAACCATACTGCTGAATGCTCAGATTTTGGCAGAGTTTACCTTTCTTTGATGTTAGATGATATAACATACTGTCTCCTATTTTTTAAATCTGTTCCAGAAAACAAAATGTCTCACTGCATCACAAATTCCTCTTTTTAACAAGTTAAGCATGTACATTTCTCCTTTATAATGACCAGCATTGGGTACAAATAAAACGTTATGTTTGGTTCAAATCTTCTGTTAAGTGAGAAGTTGCTCAGCCATTAATGAAAATTAGGGGATAGTTTTAGATCTGAAACAGCCTATTAAAAACAACAGCAAGAGTGAGCTTCTGTTTTCTAAAATGACTTTTTCAGATTTAGGACTTTAGGGTATTATTTTCAAATGCCAAAACCCCCACAAGGCTTTGGGGGCATCATTTGTGATTTTTTTTTTTAAAAAAAAACAACCTTGAAATCTATTCTTTGCTGCTCCATTAGCCTCATTAACCATGTTATCATCAGTAACAATTCTGCTATTTTTGACACAGTTCCACCATTATGCAACTATGAACTGTGAAAATGGGAATAGCTATTTTAAAACTCTCATGGACAGACCTATTTTAAGATTACTATTTATAACATAGGCTTGGGGAATAAGAAGGAAGAGGGTAGTGTGGGGTGTGAGCAGGAGAACACAGGAAGCAAAGGGGGAGAAATTACAAGGGCATAATAATGCAAGAGCAGAGAGGGAGCAGGATGGAAAGGAGAATGTGTGATGTAAGTGCAGGAAGCAAGGAAGGTACGCATTGCCAGAGTGTGAGCAAGTTGGGGAAGAGAGTTAGGGAAGGGAGACTGAAGTGAAGAAGGGAGACAAAGGGAGTGTGGGGGTGCAAATGGCACCAGGTCAAAGTCAGGTATCTCTATACATTTTGGGGCAATGTTTATTGGAAATATATTGGATTTCTGTGCAGTGCTTATTGTAAATATATTATTTTTTTATTTAAATATCCCTTTATATAGATATAATGAGAATTTTTTTTTGTAAGCCCAGCTTACTCCATGCTAAATCGCTGGTCAAACTTCCTGATGTGTCAAAACTATCATTATTACCCAATTACAATGACATTTGAAATCATATGATTTTTCTCTAGACATACAAGCATGAGCTCTTTTCTTCATAATTGATGGGGTTTTTCTTACAGTTGTTGATTTTGTCAAATTTTCTAATATCTTAGCCACAATATTGTGCATAGTCTGGTATGAGAGAAAGCCCATGGAGATGACACCATGAGTTACAACACAGGGTGACACCAACCTTATTGACACCATCAGGAAGGAGAATGGGCAGTGTGAGTGGTGGAGTATTTCTATGGTGTGAATAAATGCCATGAGCCAACTATGACTTCGAATATGAAAATAACGTAGGTCTACAGTGGCTCTTTTATAGCCTTTCAGATATTTAAAGATGTCTATCCTCTGTTATCAAAGCTAAATATCCCCTGGAAGGCTATGCTTGCTACAGATGCAGGGAGTTAAAATCAAACCACATCAGGAAGACGACAGGACCCCTAACCCAAGTTTAGAGCCTATATGGAGCTTATGTAGTATTACAACTATTTTGCCTTTCCTGTTGTGTGTATTCAAGTTGTTTCTAATTAATGAAAATCTTTAGGCAAATCTTACATAGCATTTTCTGAGTTTGAGAGTGTGTGACCTGCCCACGATCACCCAGTGTGTTTTCATGAGATTCAAACCTTGGTCTCCAGAATCATAGTCCAACACCCAAATCACTAGGAGCCCCCGGTGGTGCAATGGGTTAAACCCTTGTGCCAGCAGGACTGAAGACCAATAGGTCGGAGGTTAGAATCCGGGAGAGTAAATGAGCTCCCTCTGTCAGCTTTAGCTCCCCATGTGGGGACATGAGGGAAGCCTCCCACAAGGATGTAAAACATCAAAACATCCAGGCACCCCCCCCCCTAGGCAACGTCCTTGCAGACAGCCAATTCTCTCACACCAGAACTTACTTGCAGTTTCTCAAGTCGCTCCTGACATGAAAAAAACAAATAAAACCCCAAACCTCTATGCCACACAGGCTGTACATGACCATAATGTAAAAGGGCTCTTGCAGACATTTTAATGCTTGTTGCATCTACTAATAAGTATGCAAAACACAGAGATAATAAATCAACTTTGATTGCAATGCAGAATAAATAGTATGGTGTAAGTCATAAGGGGTTATTACTTCTGTGGAATGCGGGGGGGGGGGGGGTTGCTGTTTTCTTAACACTATTTGCCTCCCCCCCCCTCTTTCTAAGAAAGCTATATATCTTCCCAAAAGGACTAGGAACAGCCTCGACTATCAGTTTCTTGGTTGTCCAAACTCTATAATCGGGGTTATCACTCAGAGAAGAAAAGGTACCTTAATATTTTTTGTTAGAATGTTGTAGTGGCTTTACTATTGATATATGAGCCCAGGAAACCAGTGTTTGAATTTCTGATCAGCCATGGATGAACATGGGGAAGGCAGACTCTCACTACCTAAGAGGAATACTTTTTCTCTCTCTATTTTTTCCCCTCTATATTAAATTGGACCAATAAAACCCTATGATAGGGTGTCTGTTAGTTGGATCTGAATTGAAGGCACATGAAAACAGATTTACTAAAAGATGTCCCAAGATCTCTGGGTTGAAGAAATGTGCTTGCTATAGATGCTGCTTAGGTAAAACCTTTTCTGGTGGCAAAAATGTTCTTCTCCCAGCAAATCTTCCCCAGTCAACTGATCTCAGTGATCTTCTAACAGAGCAGTCTCTTAGGAGAGCTGCTCTGTTTCCTAAGAACTCTCATTAAAAATGCCCCCAAAAGGAATGGTGGTAGAGTAAAGGGCAAGTTGAGTTATGCCAAATCCAGTGTTCCTCCTGTTCAGGGATACATTCACAGTGCTTACGGTGTTAAGTTATAGCAAAGTTAATAAAAATAATTTCTAAAGTTCATAGGCTAGGAGGGCTTTGGATTCAGCAGCTCCACTAGCTAGTTAAGATTATATTTTATAATCTAAACAACCTTTTCCATGAACTATTTATTTATTTATTTGAAAGCATCACTGAAAACAATGGAATTTACATCTGAATTAACATCAACAGGCTCAGGGTTTATGCTGAACCTGTTAAGTGTCATGGATGGCTCTATTTAATGAATTATATAGTCCTCATTTTATTTTCATTCACATAGATCATTATAACATATATATGTGTGTGTGTCATGGCGGTGAGAGAGAAAGCAAGAAGGGGAAAGAGAGGAAACTGATTCTAAGGGTCAGGTAGAGTGAAGAAAGTAAGCAAGCTTTGGCTCTCTATCAGATGCAGCAGTTGCCTGCAGGGTCTGTACAAAGGATGGTGGGATGGAAGGAATAATTGAATCTACATGAATGATGTCTATGGGGGATCTTGGAACCAATACCCAGTGAATATGGAAAGCCAATTGTTTACACACACACACACACACACACACACACACACACTGTTGTCAAGAGTATCATCATTCACAATTGGCACCCACCAAACCATTGCATTTGCAAGGCTTCAAAAGTAAGTCTAGTGATGTTGTGTGATGGGCATCATGCCCTCCTGTCACTGGACTGTCACTATAGTGTCCTAGGATGCTAAAAAAGGTAAATGTGATTATGTCCTTTGAGCCTCCTTGAGAGAGAAAAAGTGGGATACAAATATTATAAATAGATAAAAATAAAATTTAAGGATGAAACATCAGAGGCTTATGATATGCAGATGACACATTGCTAATAGTAGAAAACAGCAAAGACTTGTAACAACTACTGAAGAAAATCAAGGAGGACAGTGCAAATGCTGGTTTACAATGGAACATTTAGAAAACTAAAATAATGAGCAGAATTGATTTGTATACATTTGAAGCAAAGAATGAAGACAAAGATATTTTATACATTTGTTCAATTAAGAAATCTAAAGAAGATTGGGACATTGAAGGGCAGCTATGAAGAAACTAGACAAGAAGGGTAAAAAGGGTAAAAAATATATGATAGTTTTTTTATATTTTTCCTTCTACTGTAGAATATGAAATGTAAGTGTGTTGTATTTCAAAGCTGCAGCACATCATTTCCTTATAGAAAATTGTTCCAGTGTTTTCCTCTGTGCCTGTCCTTGCTGGTATTAAATATAGCTGTTGAACTGACTGATGGTGAACTTTAAGGGAACTGAGTTTGTTGAATAAGTTGGAATTCAAAAGACTAATGACCCTGCCACAATGATCCATGTACACTATTTAATTAGATGAAGGATTTTTAAAAATCAAATCCAATACGAGTCAGACAACTCAAATGAGATTTGTCAGGGCTTGTCTGTCACACAAAATACAAGTGTTAGAAAAAGATGGGTGATGGTGGAAGGAAAGCTCTCTGGTGTACTTGAGCATTAAACAGGAAACCCTTGAGGAATTCAAATATACTAAAGCAGTCAAGATGGATATTTAAATTATTATTATCTTGGATAATTATTAGTGGTTGTCATACTGCTTCTGTTCGAACTACAATTTACTACTAGGATTATTATTGCAATAAGTAAATAAGTAATAATTTAAAGAAGCAGCCCAATCATTTATGTACTTTAACCAAGGAAATGGAAGGAAGTTTTGGCTTTGTTAATGACAGCTAACAATGAGAGGTATATTTGTACCAGAACCTTGCTGATTAATATATGGATAGTGCTGGTCAACATAACTTCTCTAGTCTTTTTCTCAAAATGTACAACATTTGATCAAAATATCACAAAACAAACGAATGGGATATGAAAATATGGAGTCCTTGGCAGTTCAAAATCCAACTCATGCTCAGTTTAGAACAAAAACTAAGCATGAAACCCCAACGCCACCCCCATAAACACATTCACTCATTGGATTTATTCCTAGCAAGTCCCAAAGGATAATCTGTGGCCAATTTTGTTGGCTGCGAGTTTCCTTTTTTCATTATGTGCAATACTGTGGAGGCTGAACCCTGTCATATCAGAGTAGCCTTTGGCAGTGAGCTGGGCCATGAATTCTCACTGGAGAGAAAAGAAGACAACAATATGTGCAGAGTAAGAAACCCAAAGGAAGCTATGGTGGGCTGGGTTCATGTAGCAAAATGGCTCATGATCAACTTAGCTTCAGTTATTTAAACTAAAGGAGATGTCTTTATATCAATTTGTGTTTAGAGGGGAAACAGAGGCCAATTTGAAATACAGCATGAATGTTAATTGTATTAAATTTTTGGTGTTTCAGTTTATTTGCTGTTTTTTTCTGAACTTTATAGCAATTGCCATTGCTGCTTCACCCTTACTGAAGGGAAGCTGAAATTCAGCTTTCAATCTTTGCAAGTAAGACCTTCACAGGAGCTTGTAAAGTTAGTTTTAAGAACCATCAATACAATAATGTGCTGAAGCCATCCATAATAAAGAAAGAAGGTGCTCACTGTGCCCAAGCTTGAGAGAGCACAGAGATCCCAGAAGGAGGAGAAGAGCAGTGTCTGTCTATTATGCCACTGGATGGAGGGGTTTTCTCACTCAGGACGTTATGTATGAAGCTACTATTCCACTGCATGATATGAGGTGACATGATAGCCATCTTTAAATATCTGAAGAGATGTCATGTTGAAGATGTAGCAAGCTTCCAGGTTGAACATGGCCAGCTCACTATGACATTTCTTATAGATTTTGGTCTCCAGATCTTGGATTTGGAATCTTGTTTTCAACTGTTCAGAGGTTAGGACACAAACCAATGAATTCTAATGAAGACAAAAACGATTCCACTTAAACAACAGGAGGAATATCTTTACTGTAATTGCTGTTTAACAGTGGGATAAACTGCTTTAGAGTGTGGTGGACTCCCTATCTTTGGAACTCTTTAAATAGGAGTCAAACAGGAGTGTTTTAGTTGTGCATTCCTACCTGGTGAGAGATTTGATGAGATGGTTCATTTGGTCTTTTCCAAATCTAAAGATTATATTATTGCATTTTGCAAGAGAACACAAGTACAGCAATCACTGTGATTGGTCAGCAAAATCTAGGAATCTTGTTTAATGAGGAGTGAAGAAAATATGGTCTCTGGCTCATGGACACTTGCTACTTTCACAGTGGGTAGGCTGTGATGCAGGTGCTTGTTCTTAATGAGGGTTAATTTGTCTCATATTTTAATTTGACAGAACTTGGCAATGTTGCTATTTTGGTCTTCAGAGAAACTATCTTTTCATGTGTAAAACACAAGTCAGCACTTTGTAATTTTGTATAATGTTACTAATACTAATAAGAATAACAACTTTATTGTGTACCATGCCTCCATCTCCCCAAAGAGACTTGGGGCAGCTTACATGGGTACGAGCCTGAACAGCATAATTAAAATATAGCACATTAAAATATACAGTGGCAGCATAAAACAGAATAAAACAACAACATTATAACAAAATATAAAAGCAAACATCAACAACAATGAGCCCTATGGTAACAATCTGTTTCTGGATATGGGTGGGTGGACTGGTGCAAAAACTATTGTGAGGATTGGGCTGATGAATGAAGTGCATACATCACATGGCAACAATGAAGATATAGGGCAGTATGAGAATAGAACATTATAAATTTAAATGCAGAACAATAGTAAAGTGCATGGACAAGATTTTGGATCGAGTTGCAGCCAAGCTATCTGGAGTATTGTCTAGTCAAAGGCACAGTGGAATAACCATGTCTTTAAATCATTGTGGAAGATTGACTTATTTGATTTTGGTTGTAACCAAAATTCATAGAAATGGTACCTTTGAACAGAATGATAATCACTTTTTCAGTGGTATAAGAGACCTATATAATATAAACATTTAAAAAAGAAAATCCAATACTCTTTATTTTTGCAGAAGTCCTGAAGGAAATTTGTCTAAATGACAGTAGATGCTCACGAATTAATAGACTTAACCTAGATTAAATCAGGAATTGTGGTTTTAACATTTATTATCCCCCCCATGCGAGAGATGGGGCGTGGGCTTGTACACAGGCACTGAAATCCAACTTGAAGTCAGCTTATGGTTGCTGTGTCAATAAAATGTATACCCTCAATATGCACTGCAACATGCATCCATCTAGAAATAGCATATCAAAAAACACACTGGAAATTCTGGATCAAGCCATAAAATCTGTTGAAGCCAGACTGTGTGTATCCCATCCAGAGGAAACATGTGTGAGGAGCTTATATGAACAGGGCTAAATACAAGAAACTTTCTACACTGTTACACTGATACCAGTGTATCTATGAATACAATGCTTAACAACAGGTTTTTATTATGTATGAACTTATTATTAATAATATATAATAATAATTATTACTATTATTGATGAACTTATTGCACAATTGTGTTATTTTACTTTCCCCCTTTTCACTATTCTCTTTTCTCCCCAACTGGCCCTTTAGAACAGGTAGTAGGCTGCCATTTCTTTGACATCAAAAAGCACATTGCATATGTATTGTTCTTTTTTCATCTATAGTATTTTAACCCTATAAAGCATACCATTGAAAAGACGCTCTGAGATGGAAGACATGCTTAAACTTACTTAGAGTGAGATGTGATGTGCAGGTCTAGCTAGGCAACAGTGACAGAACCAGACACCACCATTTAAGAACATAAGAACATAAGAAGAGCCATGCTGAATCGGACCTCAGCCCATCTAGTCCAGCATTCTGTATCACACAGTGGCCCCCAGTTGTACACGGGGATCTCAAGCAGAAGGGAGGGAAAAACCCTAACCTGCTCCCGACCCCCCACAACCAGTACCCAGGGAAATCCTGCCTACCTCAACCAACTCCGAGGTGGCATTTGAATGTCCTTATCAGTAACTACCGATACACTTGGTATCCATGAATCTGTTTAATCCTGCCTTGAAGTTGTTCAGGCTGACAGCTGTCACAACCTCTTCTGGAAGTAAATTCCATAACCCAATGACCCTCTGGGTGAAGAAATATTTCCCTTTATTAGTCCCAATTTTCCTACCTTGGAGCTTCAGGGAGTGCCCTCAAGTCCTAGTGTTTTGTGACAAAGAAAATAATTTTTCTTTATTCACCTTTTCTATCCCATGCATGATTTTATACACTTCAATCAAGTCACCTCTTAGACGCCGTCTTTCAAGGCTGAAAAGACCAAGGCGTTGCAACCTGGTTTCATAAGGGAGCCGCTCCATCCCTTGGATCATTCTTGTTGCCCTTTTCTGTACCTTTTCCAGTTTCTCATAGGAGCCTCCATTAATTTCAAATAAAGCTACTTCATACTGTTTTCTAGGGACTTGCAATGTAAAACTCAATATAGTGACACTAAAAAAAGTTTTATTTTCATAAATACATTAGTGAGAGGAAGTGAAGAAATGGTAGAACCATGGGATTTGTAAGTAGTGCTTAGATCAGTTAGTCCTTCAAATTTCAACCAGCCCCCTTTCCCTCCTTATGCACTTAACAGCTGTAATCCAGATCTTTGATATTGTGAAATCCAGTTACTCAGGAAATACATATGCCAAATCAAAAAGAACCGACAGAAGGCTTCTACAGCCATTCAAGTTAAAGGTGAAATAATTTGAGAGGAAACATGCACATAATAAGAATTGATCTTAAGAGAAAAGTGGAAAAATAGACTTTGCCTGCAGATTTTCCACAAGTTCTCATTCATTGTCATGGGGGATTTATTCACTATTAGTCTACTGTATCCTTCATAGCCTATGAAATTGGATATTGCCTTTCATGTTGACTTTCCCATCAAATATGTTCTATTATGAATGCAATGCACATCTACACAGGCTTGGAAATCAATTCCGTCATCCTAAAATATTACTTCCATGTGGAAGACTTCTGCTGGAGGGAATCTAGTTCAATATCTTACCTTCTACTTGTATAGATTGCCTTTTTACTTTACTAATATCCTGAACATGCTTCAAGGGGATTTTTCTCTCTCTCTTCTCACTGATAGAAAGTAAATAACGCCAAAGGTGTTCATAAAAAAGAGAGTGAAAAAGCAAAACACCAGACAGACTTTCCTCAGTCAATTGGTAGAGACCTAAGGCTCTTTCTTTGCCCTGGATCTGAGAACTCATAGTAAATAAGGCTCATAGCCCATCTTCAGTTTATAAGGCCTTCAGTGGCAGTTAGAAAATTAATTGATCATCTTTATTCATTTTCTTTCTTCTTTTAGAAGAGTAGAATGATTAGTGATGTTAAATAATCAAATCCAGATGAGGAATCCAGTAATTGGTTTGAGCAAATGCTTGGCACAAACCCTGCTATGCCACTAAATAACCTAAATGAAGTTTCAAGAGGGAAACCCATACTTCAAGCAGCATGTGTTACACAGTACTTAACTGTCTCAGCATGTGGAAACCTCAGCTCAGTTGCTGACTTACCACATCAGATGTCTCAGGACCAAAATTAACTAAGCAAAGAAATACTTGAGCTGATTTGCAATCTAAACTTGCCCTCAGTCACATCACTTATGTGGCATACCATACCTATTTACCTAGAGGTTAATTCTGAATTAGCATGTGTAGTATTAAGCCTACATGACCACATGTGTTTCATTACAGAAGCCAACTCTCTTTTTCAAGGGCTATTGAGAGGTAGTAGAATTGCTAGAATGAAACCGAGAGAGGACTTCTGCATTCCTTCCAACCTTTCAGATGAAAACAGGTACCTGTGACCAAGCAAACATCAGAATATGATCAGGATAGCAAAATATATTAATAAAGAAAGAAGGCAAACCAAGAGAGGCTGATGGATCTAAAGGTATTAGTCAAAAATAATATTACTTATATTGCTCGTTATTTGCTGGACTACCCAGATAGTTTCCATTGTTGTTGCTAGTGATGTTGCCCATTTCGTTATGCATTCTTAACAGTTTTCTTCCAGCCCACCATTCTTGACAGATGCACCTGAATGCAGCTGAGCATTAAAAAGCTGATCTGGTTTTCTTTGTGTAGTGCAGTCTTCTTTAGCTCCTTGGATAACTCTAAAAGTAATGCACAACATTTTCTAAAAAATCAAATTTTTCTTCTATATCTTTACTATTTGCTGAGGGCATGGAATAATCCTTCTAATTTCTATTCAAATTTAATTCAACCCGCACACAGCATTGTCGTAGCATTCCTCTAAGATGGCTGCTGCTCTTGATATCTGTCAGAAGCAACATGCTGTAAATGAGTTCCTGATTTGTGAGAATGTGACAGTGGAGAACATCCATGAGAGACTGAAGAATGTATGGAGATGACACTGTCGATTACAGTACTGTTAGTCACTCGGTGCACAGGTTATCTGGTGAAAAAGGTCATGTCAATATTCAAGATGCTCCACAAAGTGGCAGACCACATACTCCACAAATAACTGACAATGTGGAGTGTGTGAATGACATGGTTAAGTTTGCTAGATGCATAACTACTAAAGAAATGTCACTCCAACTAGACACAGGGGAAGCAAGTGTGTGCAGAATACTGAAACAGTTGCACTTGAAGAAGGTCTGTGCAAGGTGCGTCCCAAGGAAGTTGACGGAAATCTGAAAATCCATAAGCAGCAACCTCTTGGTCCAGAATGAGAAGAGTACGGAAACGAATTTCTGTCAAGATGGGAGATGAAACATAGTTACATCATTTTAAACCAGAGATGAAGAGACAATCAATGAAGTGGCATCATGCAAATTCTAAAGAAACCAGAAGGCTGCTTGCAAAGCTGTGAACACAAAGGTTAAGGCAAACCCCTGTAGGTTGTCTATAATCTGCAATGCTAAGGGTATGGGCTAATATACAGTACATAGAACACAGGAATATACCGTGAACACTCTATCACAATATAACAAGTACAATACAAATGAATGCGATATACTGAAGTCTCTGGGGGCTGAACCTTCTAACAAAAGTCCTACAGCCCCTATAATGTGAATGCGTGGACTTACGTAGAAATATAGTCAATCCGCCGCAATTGCATCAAGTAAATCCAAAAGTCCTGCGATGAGACATGAACTCCAATCCAGGTTACCACCTATTGTGTCATCAAAAAGGTCCCAGAGCTTGCCAGCATTACGTGTGTATCCACTGTGGCGAGGTCTCGCGATGTTACATTGAGTACGGAGCGTGTGTCCTCTATGGTGAAATTTCATGATATTTCGTAGAACTCGCCCAGAACGTGATTAAAGAATTCATAACAAAGTACTTCCTCATAAATAAATAAAGGGGATACTGCTCCAATTATATTGGTCTTTGTTCAATTGGATATAAATCAAAACAAGACCCTGTTATTTAGGGCTCCTCTGAGCATTGGCGCGCCGGTGTGTGCCCTTGCAGCTGTGTAATCCTGCTCGCCGTAAACCCGGAAGTAGTGTCTCTCGTCCTGGTTCCAATAGAAGATAAGGAGAAAAAATATATAATAATCCTGAGGTAATCCGGTAGGTATTCGTAGCACTGTCAACGTCTAGGTCAATCACCAAATGTCAATGCGTCCCGTTATCAGTGATCCAAACGTAAAGACTCATATAATGAAAAGGAAGATGTAGTTCATTCTTATGTATTTAATCCAAAATTTCAATATGTTGTGTGGCGTGGAGTGACATGCAAAGTAGACGCAATAGGCGGTAACCTGGATTGGAGTTCATGTCTCATCGCGGGACTTTTGGATTTACTTGATGCAATTGCGGCAGATTAACTATATTTCTACGTAAGTCCACGTGTTCACATTATAGGGGCTGTAGGACTTTCGTTAGAAGGTTCAGCCCCCAGAGACTTCAGTATATCGCATTCATTTGTATTGTATTTGTTATATTGTGATAGAATGTTCACGGTATATTCCTGTGTTCCATGTACTGTATATTAGCCCATACCCTTAGTACTGCAGATTATAGGCAACCTACAGGGGTTTGCCTTAACCTTTGTGTTCACATCATGCGGATTCTATCATGAAAAAGAAATTCAAAGCTGCACTTTCAGCAGGAAAAGTTATAACAACTGTCTTCTGGAATTCAGAAGAAGTCCTGCTAGTGGACACCATGCCTAAAGGGGCCATCATTAATTTGTAAACATATGTGGAAACTCTTACGAAATGTCAAGGTTACTTGCGTCATGTTCATCCACACAAGCAGAAACAAGATGTTTTTCTATTGTACAACAACACACGGCCACATGTCAGTCAGCAAACCCACTGTGTGTAGCAACCCAGCCTCCGTTCCAGCCGAGGGGGGGGGGGGGGGCGGGGTGCCGCTCCGGGGGTCCCAATTGCTTTGGACCCAGCTGAAGGGGATGCAAGGGATGATGGCCCAGCTGAAGGGGATACAAGGGATGATGGGCCTGCATCCCCAATGGACAGTTTGCAATGGGATGACATCTGGCCTTCTGCTTATTCAGACGATGAAGGCCAGAGAGATTCCGGACCAGAGGAATCTGATGATTCC